>PQWD01007947.1:243947-312384 GCA_019425675.1 Leucinodes orbonalis
AAATGTAAAAGATGAGAGTTTACATGAAATAAATTCATTTAGTGGTATTTTCGTCTTAATGTAAAACTTATTTTTAAGGCGAGCAAAGACATAATTATTATTGAAGCCCGCGTAAATTATACACAGAATTTATAATAACACATTCAAGTTGCCCATTAATTTACGGCTGCCTCATTTCGGCGAGTAATTATGAAATAACAATACCAGCTTGATTAGTATCGTACGAAGACAAAATAGGTAATGGCTTCAAATTTCATCTTTCGAAATTGTGTCGTAGTAGATTATCACTTCTATATATATATATAAGAATATATCGACCCGTTAGCATGTGATGACATTTTAAACTATACACCAAATTGCTCTCAAACTAAATCAGGATATTTGAAGATCCCTTTATTTAAATACTTACCAGTGCCTTATTTAAATAAAGAATCGATTCAGAAAGGTTATTAGTATAGTAGTAAATTTCGTTCTCATGCCAAGCGTTTACATAAAGACTAGTGGCCCAGAGTATACGGAACGACTATGTGTCGAAATAAATTAAAGTCCATAGAAGTTCCCGCTATACGTTATCGGAGAACACCGCTTTTACATTAACTCTTTCATAAAAAAGTTATGGTTGGCTGTCGTGACACGTACGTTACTACATGGCTGAGATAGGCATAATGTTATTATAACTAGTAACTTTTGCTACATTAACGAATTAAGTAATAAATATTTATCAAGATGTAGCGCCATTTAAAGTAATTTATTTTCTCACATAATGTTATTACTTTAAAAAAATAACTGCATTCTGACGTGTTACTTACACGCCAGAATGCAGTTATTATTTTTTGTGTAGTTTTATGAAAAAAGAGCACAAGCGGTTAAATTTGCATTGTTACTTAACTAAGGAATAATATCCAAAATCTCAAGATAGTCTGTTAAGAAAAGACTGGTGTTACCTTCCTTACTACTGATAACATTAGATTTTAATTTTTGCCATAGAAATTTACTGGACACATACGTGCAATTTAAACTTTTGTGCAATTATATACCGTCTATTTTTTTATTTTTAGCAAAAAACAATTGAATACACATTTTTTTTAAATTATTAACATTTTCGGGGTCCACATTTCCAGACCTCACGTATCGCTATCTACTTTCAGCTGACAGTTTTCTTCAGGAACTAGATTTTGTTTCTTACAAAGATCTTAGGTACTCGTACAAGTTCATGCGATAGATATTGCCGTATATAGATTGATGATTGAAAAAAAAACTGTAGCTTTTCAACAATATGTATGCTCTCCAACCGATTTCGGTTATGGCGACTTCTTCAACTCCGATGTTGGCGCTCATGCGCTCTTGTGTGGCTTATATAATCTTATTTATAAATGTCCTCGCGCATTGTGGGCATGTAAGGACACCATTTATGTAGTGATAACTTATTGCCGCAGGTGGTCGGGCTTTTAGTTCATCACGCTTAGCATCGAGCTCCAAACGTCGGTTAGCTTCAAAGTAAAAAATTTTTCCATTCACTAAAGATCTCCTCGGGACGCTTGGCAGCCTGATGTTCCCATTGAAAACGGTTTATGTCGCACTTTTTCATATGTCGCTTAACTACATCTTTATATCTGAGGATTTGACCGCCACGCTTTCGCTTGCCCTCCTCGAGCTCAGAATAGAAGATGCGCTTAGCTATTCGTTCCTCAGCCATCCGAGAAACGTGCCCGCACCACCGGAGCTACCGCCGCATGAGATAAGCTTCCATGCCACCCACCTTTGCTCTACGTAGAACCTCAGTGTTCCTTACTCGATCGGACCATTTAATATTGAGGATTCTTCGGAGACATCTGAGGTGAATTTATCAAGCATGCGAATATGGCGCGCATACACAGTCCACGTTTCGCTGAATACAAGATATTAGGCAGTATGACTGCCATATACACTACAAGTTTGGTGTCCAGCTTCAGGTCATGAGAGCAGAAAACCTTGGCATCCAGTCTCCCAAATGCTGCAGCCGCCGATCCAATCCTGCTGTTGATTTCTGTATCGAGATCGCACTCCCAAGGAAGCGAAACTTTTCGACCTGCTTTAGTTTGTCTGCACCGAGATCAATAGATAGTGCCTCGCGACCCTGGATGTCCACCGAGAGTACCTCGGTTTTTTTAACATTAATTTTTAGTCCGAATTTACAACAGCACTCATTTAGGTTTGACATTAATTCCTGCAGGCCTTCTGGGGTTTCTGACACAAAGCATAGATCATCTGCGTACATGATCTCAGTGATCATCGCGCAGGATACTTTCGTTCGTGCCTTGAGCCGAGCTAGATTGTTTTAATTACCGTCGGTGTGATAACGGATACGCACTCCTTCAGCAGTCATTTGCAAGACCTCCCTGACTACAACCGCAAAATACAGAGCAAACAATGTAGGTGCTAGAACACATCCCTGCTTCACCCCACAGGAACCGGGAAAGAAATCTGATTGTTCGCCATCCACAGCAACACAGCATTGCATGTCATCATGAAGGAGTCTTAAGAGCCTTACAATTTTATCCGTGCAACCTATCCTTTCAAGAACTACCCAGAGAGCTTCACGAGGTACGCTGTCAAATGCCTTTTCAAGGTCAACAAAGCAGATGTATAAATGACGACCTTGTTCTCTGCTTTTTTCCTGTAACTGACAAAGCGAGAAAATGGCTTCACACGTCCCACGATCCGCCCGGAAACCGAACTGGCTTTCTGGTAAATTCTTTTCCGATAATTTCACTAGGCCGTTAAGTATGACTCGGGCAAAGGTTTTTCCGGGAACTGACAATAGTGAAATACCTCGGTGACAACCGCATTCGGAAAATGCATGACACTTTGAAAGAAAAAGGGATTTGTCCCCATATTAAATTAAAAAGTTCCCATATAACCGAGTGTAACACCGAGCCGCCGTATTTGAGCAATTCTCCCGGTATACAGTCGATGCCCACCGCTCGTTTATTTTGTTGTTGTTTGATGGCAAGTACAACCTCTTCACGCAACAATGGCTCATCCAGCTCGGTAGCAGCAGGGTATTGAGGAATTGAACGGACACGGTCCAATCTACTTTCCTATTCACATTTAGCAAAGTATTGAAGTACTCTGCCCACCGCTGAAAAATTTCCTCCCTACTTCTAAGGAATTGATTTCCACAATGCGTCCTCAAAGGTACTTTTTAACGAAATGGGAGAGTAAGATTTCGGACCTCACGATGAAATTCCCCTAGCTGGTTTGTATCTGCCAACCATTGTATGTGTCGAGCTTTATTGTGCCACCATCTATCTTTTCTCTCCCTGGATAATTACGCAGCTCCAGTTCACTTTGCCTCACCATCACCCCACTCCGGCGCCCACTGCAAGACCTTTGAAGGAGTCTCCTATGTCTGTTCAACGCTTCTGTCAATTCTTTATCATTTTAAACCAGTCCTTATTTACACGGGATTTTACACCCAAAGTAGATGTAGCTGTATCCAAGATATGAGATGACAATGTGTCCCAACGTGTGCTTATATCACCATCCTCTGCGCACGCAGTTGACAACGTGGCAGACAAGGATTCCTCATATGCTCGTCTTATCTCATGTTCCCGCAGGCTGTCGACATTTAAGCCAACTGCTTTAGAATGACAGGAATGACGAGGACATCGAAGACAGAGACGCAGTTTAGTCACTACAAGTCGATGATCAGTCCAACAGTGTGCCCCGCGCATCACGCGAGTAATCTGAACTTGGGAGATATCATTCTGTCTTATCTCATGTCTTTGATCTCGGGTGCATTCACGTATTTTTGTCTTAGCAGGAAGCCTAAACCAAGTATTAGTGATCGCTAGACGGTATTGTGCACACAGACCGAGCAGTTGCTGACCACTACTGTTCATACTTCCCACACCGTGCCTACCCAAAACACAAGGCCACGCCTCATAGTCCTTTCCCACTCTGGCATTGAAGTCACCCAGAAGTAGGATCTTCTCCCTGGGGCGTATGCTTCCAATACATTGGGACAGTTCATTATAAAACTTATCCTTAATATCATCTGACTTATCCAAGGTAGGGGCATAGACACTGATAACATTAAGGTAGTTGTCGTTATCAAGATGAAGGCGCAGTGTGGTAACACGATCCGAGATATGCACGGAAATTCTTGTAGTGTTTTATAAGTTGATTCTTAACCGCAAAACCAACACCAGATCTTCAAGGTTCAGAAGCAGCAAGTCCCTTCCAGAAGTAAGTATACCCACCTCCCTGCTCCCTTTCTTCAGCCATATGTGTTTCACTGAGAGCGGCCACATCAATATCGTAACGAAGAAGTTCTCGAGCAACAATGGCAGTTTTCCTTTCAGGGCAGGCGTTGACATCACGATCTAGGAGTGTCCGCACATTCCATGCACCGAAAGTCATGTTAGATGTCTTCATTTTATTTTTCTTAAATCGCCGGAATTGAAAGATGTAAAGGCAGCCGCGGTAGCTACCATCTTGTTCGGCAGGGTGAGCAATTTTTGGGACACCTTTTCTAGTCCCCTCCCCGGCTGAGTAGGGAAGCAGTGCCTCCCTAAATAGGGCAGCTTTGTCACTCTAGGTGCTGCCGAATCCCTCCTGTCTCCCCAGTGCAGATTGAAAACGACCACGGTGTACTAAACACCCCCAGACCCGCCCATGTGCAGGCCTAAGACAAAATCCAGTCTACATCAAACCAGACCTCTCTACCTCGGCCTATCGCCACGGGACTTAATGAATTCAGAGTCCAATTTTCGGAAGCAGTCAGCTACGCAGGAAATATTTAGGTGCACCAACGTACGCGCTAACGCAGGTGCACACAATCGTCGTCCCCCTCCTAGACCCAGTGGAACGGAAATCCGTTACGACTGGAGGTGGGATCAGATGATGTGTCTGGCCGATAGTAACTGCACGCGCCCTCTGCTATCGTCCTAAGCCATCCACCTTGCCTGCTGAGTCGCCGATTTTGCCAAGCCCTTTCGCATTATCTGCATTGGGTTGCCATACTCGCCGAAACAGACTGTGTGTAAGCAGGAGGGAACTATAGTAGACCTAGGAAAGAAAACAAAATAAGGACAGGAATGGAAAAGTGCAGTGAGAGTGGAAAAGGATGTAAAGAAAAGGCAAGGGATACTACTGACTGGATGTTAGGTATAGACAGTAGCAGCTTGGGAAGCCAGGGTCGCGTACCCGAGTATCATACCACAGCTTTCGGTCCAGAAACTGAGACGATACCCCCTGACTATAAGCAATAATACGGCTATATGTATCAATTAGCGAACTATAACTATTGACAATGTATTGTAAGTTTACAACTTACTGTATAGAATCATGGTGTCGCGCTTTACTGCCCCTTTTGTATAAAGTTCCAGCCGCTGCAGCCGCTGCCAAAAGCGCTAAAGCCGCTGCAGCGCAACCGCCAGCAACGAAAAGCACGCCACTCGAGCCATGAGATACGTCGCCAGCAAGACGGGCAGTCTCGTTGTGTGTTACCACTGATGATAGACCTGTAAACATATCTTCCATAAGTTTCATATTTATTTTCGGCATTTTTCTTATAATTGAAAAAAAAACTACTGACATTCACACATCACCATTCAGCCCCAAACTAAGCATTAACCTGGCATATGGGTACTAAATAATCAACAAACAACAAAAATGTTAGTGCATTTAAACCAAAATACCGCATAATTTCATATACGTACATATACGTTTACATTCAGCAAACGTATACAATACATATACGTTTGCTGAACTAGATATTCCTTAACGCATCAGTATATCGATATTTTAATCCATCATGCAGGTGTATTGTCAGGCAGCTGGACTTTTCTTTTAGAACTGGTCTTGATTGAAATAAAAAAAATGAAATGGGTCGAATATACATATAATATTAGTAGGTACATACTGTAATATTTTGAGTATATTTATTTAATTCTCAAAATGTTATATTTTGTTTTTAGTTCAAAATATGAAACATACCCTATTTTATTATACTTTTCCAGCGTCCTTTTGATGCTCACTGTACGCACTCAATAAATGTATATTAGACATCCCTAGCTTAAGACAGCCGCTTAGATCTTAGAATAATTTATTTAAAATTTGCTTACCAAAAGAATTTACAAAATACAGCTTTGTGTTATATCTTTTAAAATTAAACGTTACTTAGAAAGTTGCAGACTTGCTTTTTTGATTGCAAGTACGAGTACCGACCTCTTACAATTGTACTTACTCTCTTTGTTATTATGTGTTAACTCTCCCCAAACATATGTTAGGCTACCAAGCCCCCCCCCCCCCCCCCGCAACGCCCTAAGCCGAGGTTCGAGTCCCGTTAGGGACGCCCTTAGGCTCGTTGTGTAAATTTTAAGGCTGAGAGCCATCTGCGCTCGCCACTTGCCCGGTGAAGCTGTAAAGGCATCTGCGGTCAACAGCAGTAGACAGTTCAAAAAAAAAAAAAAAGGTAAAAAAAATCGAATGTATTACGTTTTCGAAAATACCCGACTTCAGCGTATGTGACATTTTTATCTCTTATAAGCTACATTTATAAATTATAGGTGGCGTATTGCGTATTTGCTAATATACAAACTTGTATACGTAAAATCTTTTCAAAAATATACTACTTTCATTACTATTATATAAAATTATACAAAATATGCATCTGATATAGCAAATTTATGTATGACTATTTTTAAAATGTGTTTGAAAAATGTACATAAAATTTTATTCAAGTAACTCTACAATAAACAGAACATACTTCTCTCAGAAATATTTAAGCTACGAAAAATGTATACCCGTAGCAATATCGTAGCGTCGTAGAGGCAGATGTAAATTGGATCAAAGTTTGGTCATCTGAACCAAAATTTTACAGCTTTGTTAGCTATATTCATACCTAAATTTATCTTACAGAAAGAAACAAAGTTCTAGCGTAACGCAGTAACTTCATTACTTAATTTCTATCTTAAGACACAAAATTATTATAAAAGAGAGCGTACTTGAGACAAGAAAGTAAAACGCCCCATTAATGGATTGGTGAGAAATGAACGGTTCCATCTAAAAGTTCACTATTTAGTCATTTGTCATAGCACGCCTTAAAACCCATGGAATGGCTACAAAGAGAGAACGCATAATAACAACATACTTAACGCTCTGGAGGGAAGCAAGACATTTCCAAGTCAAATAAAAGTACAATAGAACAATCGATACTTCCTTGTAAACACATTAAGATGAGGGGCAGGCTTAGGGTTGGCATTGCGAAGGTTTGCATTATATTAAATAATTAAGATTTATTTTTAGGTGTATCAGCGTTTACAGAAATGATGTTATTCATGCGGAACTAAAGTTACCGAAGTAGTTCGACGTTACTTACAAAACTTGGCATAAGAGTAAGTCGTTGTGGATTCACGTGTCTCATGAACGATAACTATTGTAGCGGACGAGAAAGACTTTTGATCCCAGCGAATGTTGTTCTTAAACCATAAAAATCTGTACATATAAAAGAAAATTGTGTTACACTATTTATAACTCAAGGATGGCTGAACCGATGTGGATGACAAACTGAGGAAGATGTGACGAACATAAGATACTTTGTATTGTGTTTCTTTGGAATGGAACATAAAACATGATACCAACCAAGTCTTAGTCCAAGGTTTGCTCGTAGCTTAAATTTTTATAGTATACGGGATACCGCTCATAATACATCAGTCCCAATAGGAGCCGCGTAGTAGCAAAGATAAAATATAGCAGAAGTAACTTTAAAGGATTTTTAGTACCAGTATCGGCCATCTACCTTAGTTTTTAACTGTTTTTTTTACCAATTCTTGCTAAGATAGGATGCTAAACATATACTCAATGCAGCACAGCCAATAAATAAAGTTTATTTAATAATTTTCAATGTGTACAACCCTACAAAAGAGGGTCCCAAGCGCCCTACGCGTCTTTATCCCGAAACACCCTGTTGCGTCTACAGAATCGTCTACATGCTAATAAAGAATTGGGGATGTGATTTGTGGAGTGAGTCAACTTCCACGAGTTACAATTTTGGCGGCTTTGTTCAATTTAAATATACTTTTGCTGTTGCTTTGCTCGAGAGCAGTTCGTTTGTGAATCACAAAATCGCGTTTTAAATAATGTTTGAACTGGGATTTTTAAAAGTATTTCTAGAGTAAATAAAATATAGATTTTTAAAAAAGAATCTTTAAGAATAAGAGCAAAGATATTTTACATTTTGTCACAAGAAAATTTTAAAGAGATTTAAAATAAATGTAAGTGAACAAATATACTCGCAGTGAGTCATCAAGTGATTAGTGACGGATAAGTAGAATTTGCACATTAAAAAGAATGCATGCATAAAGTAAAATCATATGTGTTTATGTGTAAGACTATTCATACTCATAAACGATTGTCCCGTACAAGGATGGAATAAGCATAAAACCTTTAGTTTATATTAAGAGATCAGACATAAATAAAACCTTATATGGTATTTTCCAAGTCAGGCAGAGCATCTCAAGCTCAGATCAACAATTAACTAACTAGGTGCACAATCTCACTCAGAAAGTCAATGATGTAAAAAGTATAGATTCATGATATGCTCACAAAACAATCGAAAAAGTGTTCCGAATGCAGTGACAGCACTCATACACATATATCGAATGAGCGTACATTTGCCTGTAGGAGTACAAACTGTACTCTCTTCGGCGGTTCGGTTTTGAGGCACGGATGGCGTATCTACCTTTATATATACAGAATATCATTGCAGAAAGTGACTGCGGCAAAAGACTGCCCATCGCGTCAGTTGGGCAGAATTTCATTCATAATCACGTCACTCGCTACATGTATGATGTTGTAGTTTGCTCGTGCTTTTGATTTTGTACTCTTTCTATGACGCGTAAAGGTCAAAATTTAAATAATTCATTTTATGGTCTAAATACAGCAATAACTTTACGTATGTGTCATGGGCCTCGAATATTTTTTGGTTGACGTTTCTTCGTGATTTTGCATCTAAGTAGATGGTTTTTGATTTGATTGATCTAAGATCTAAAGACATATGAAAGCTTGATTTATTACCGATTTTATAAACCATCAATCAATATGGAGTCTCCGAAATATTGTTTTTATAACTATGAATCAGTAATTTCGTGTCATCATTCCGGCATTGTTCATAAAAAGACAATAGGCTAAAGAGTGTCGTGATAAATGGTCTGATTGCGACCCCCATAGACACAAATGGCAGTTGTCTTTATTGCAAACAATAAAAGGAAAACGGAACCCCAATTTTATAACCATTATATTGTTATTTACTGTGATACACTACCATACTTCAAATATCTATTAAATGACATAACATTTTTAGAAGCTCTAGCAATGACCCATGTGGTGTAATGGTCAGGACGTCGGCTGCCACACCAATGGTTCCGGGTTCGATCCCTGAGCATTACTAATATATGTGTACATGATCGTTAACCGAACGTCCTAGTCAATTCCTGATATTCTAACGCCAAACCATTATTTTATGCTTTACACTCTCTCTCTTCAACCGTTTGCAATCCACTGCTCATATATGTATATATGGACATAGGTCTCCCCCCATTTTGCGCCAGATAACTCAGTGGTCCGCTTTTTCACAATTTTGCCTCCACCAGCGACCTTTTGTAAGTCTTCGGTCCATCGGGCTAGAGGGCTAGAGGGCGAGTCCTACGCTAGCTTAACACTGTTCAAGACTTAATAATTACTGAGTTCTAGATACTATGTTTTGACATATCTGTAATGAAACACAATATGGATGAAACTGCAAGTAACACATATTAATTATATTTTGTTAATAATGACGTTGTGTGTTAGTTTGTTACTTTGATTTATTTTTATTGTATTTACTTAGCGTGTCATTACTAAGAGACATTAATAAAAACATATTTAAAATGATGCAACTGTATAAAAAGAATTAATACGTCAATAATATTAAACGCTATTTTATTTAAATTTCCAAAGTGATTAAAACATAAACATCGAAAATATTTTAATAGTCGGAATACGAACATCAGCATCTTGTATTTCACGTACAACCAACTTTAACTATAAATCTAGAACTTTCACGTTCATGCAAAAATGCTCAAATAATGTATTCAATTCCACATCGTTACTATTGAAAAACGATCGCGCCCGTCCAACTTGAGGTTCCCCGCGACAAATCATTCTACAACGACCGATGGGCACCCTCAGATCGAATAAAGCAATAAACCGAAGTTACCACACTTTCTCTGTCGGGGCAATAATAATAACAGTAAATTCTGAACACTAGTAGAATTTGTGGTGAGGCTGCGGTAGATTTAGGGCTTTTATTAACTTTGTCATTTGTTCGTTTGCAACATGGATGACAAAGTAGATGAGAATTTAAGAGACGGTTTGATTGCGCTCTCTTTTTACCCGACTGTCGAAGGACGGTTATGTTTTTATGAATAATATTTGATTACAATATGAATTTCATATTATTGTATTTTTGATGACCCATTTGGCGTAATGGTTGAGACGTCGGCTATTACACCAAGGTTCCGGGTTCGATTCCCGTGTGATTCTGTTTGTATTGGTCTGGGTGTTTGTATAATATGATTGAATGTATTAACCCGTTGTTTTATTTCCATATTACAGGCTAATGCTTAGTTTGGGGCTAAATGGCGCTGTATGAATATTTAATTATTTATCCATTTGATTGATTGCAAAATTACATAAAAAAATATTATATTAATAATATTTTTTGTACTTAAACTTTAAAACAATAAAGCGAACATTTCAAAAGAAATCTATGTGAGGTTATTTAATACTAGATTCCCATGGGAAAAGGAACTTAGCTGGTGAAACCGCGACGAGCTACCAGTATGTCTTAAATACATGTGTCGTGATTTATTTTATTGATCGTATTTTTGGAAACTGCAAATTCATTTCACATCTTTTGTACAGATGCAAATCGATTATAATGGCAACATTAATGCTTTATGGATGTGACGTCACACTGAACTAATCTTTATAAAGATGGCGCACGCTTCTACAGCAGTTGATCGTGAACATTCGAAGGAAACAGTCGCCTGGGGAACCTCTGTCGCCTGACTGACAGAATAGTAGAATTTATAGAGTATTTGATATTCGAGAATCAACTTAGTACTGGGGCTTAACGCCGTATATTCGTATTTTCATTACACATGTCTTAGCCCGATAATTTGAATAAGTTATTTTACTTAGAGCTCCTATTTTTGGATCGTAGGATGGTGGATTTAAGGATGGTAGTGGGTAACAAGCTAAGTTTAGCTCCCCTTAAACATGCTATGTCATGCTTTGCGACGTTTAAGTCTTGTTGAAACTTTTGCCGTTCACAAATGAAAAAGGTGTACACATTTTGATTGATTAAAAATCAATCATCATTTGATTTATGTTCTGGGCAGTCCCTGAGCGCGCCCTTAATGATAGGGTGAGTCGACGAACGTGACAGGTAAAGGTTGAATCGATTGAAAACGTCCATTTCGAAATAGAATACCGAACAATTCTATGCATAGAATTTAAACGACAGTGATATCATATTAAGGTTTGTGTAATTAGTTTCTTACTCCTTATTTGTGTCGCTATAGATTTGCTTTTGGTAAATGAGTAGATGCGATTTTTTAAATTCTGATGATAAAGTGCAAACAGCTTACTTGATGAATTACATGACAACTCCACCACCACATTTGCGATGTCAAAGGTAATAGAAAGATTGCAAGCAAGCAAGTGTTCTTACGAGCTCCACGCTTTGATCCCATCGTCATCCTTTCACCATAGGTTATCAAGGCGAACTGCAAAATTTCATCCGTTTGTAGTTGACGTTCCCCGTATTTGGACTAAGCGTTTCGCGTCTTTTTTCATTATGCATACTGCAAATGAATGGAATGATCTGCCTACGTCTGTGTTTCCGGCCACATACAACCCCGTGGCATTCAAAAAACGAGTAATAGGCTTTTCTGGGCAAGCTCGCTCCATCTTAGAGTACGTCTCTGCCCCTAGGATAGTCTGTGCTCAAGAGTAAGCACATCAGAAATAAAAAAGTCCTTTAAATGAATATCTACGCTCTATCTACGTAGGTAGATTATTGGTGTGTGCCGTTGCTTTCCGATCTAGAGGGTGCAAGTTCAAATCCCGCCATAGAGACAAATATCACCCCATCTGAACAGCAGCGTCTTTTTATATTTGAAATTTCAGGCAAAGCTTGTATTAGTCCTCCAAAGAATACTAGCAAAACATGAACACTCACCCTTCCAGCATATTTTGTTCCTCTTGAACTGAAGCCGCACATCTTTGTGCGCGCGATCCGGAGATGAGATATTCAGCTGCATAGTCACGAGGATTCTGCACTCCTTGTACCGGTGCATGCAGACGCACTCTGGTAAAATGACGTATATTTTTAAAAGCTGTACATAATAACCTTTATTGAGGTATTAGTCTCTCCCTTAAAAAATAATATTGTGTTAACTTTGCTAACTACAAATAATACTTAACTAGCGCTTTGACTAATGCGATTTCTCGTAAAGATTTTCGAACCATGGCAATTCTAGTGCTGTGCATATTGATTATCACAGTGCCTTATTTTTTTTAGCTATACCACTAACCAAGTCTATATATAGTTAAAAAGCATCAAAAAAATATATATGCTACGAACCCTAAAATATCAAAGATGTATAAAGTTCCATACGAATGATAATATAATGATCATCTTCGGTGCTTGTGATCAATACTCGTTGATCACTGAACGTCTTAAGCTTGTTTAGTTACATAAAATTGAACGTCCAGCAAATTTAAAAGAATGTATAGGAAAACTTTTAATACATTGGAGGTATTCTTATACATCATCATCAGCTCATTAAACGTCCCCACCGAGGGGTACGAGCCTACCCGTATAGGGTGATTAGGCCTTAGACGTCCACGCGGGCCCAGTGCGGATTGGACGACTTCACACACAACCTTCGAATCTCTTCGCAGGCGTGCATGAAGGTTTCCTCACGATGTTTTCCTTCACCGTAGAGCGTCGGATAACGTACATATATTTTTGAAAATTCGAAAACACATTGGTACGTGTCGGGATTTGAACCTCAGCCCTCCCGGTAGGAAGGCGACAGTCCACACCATTGAGCCACCGACGCTCAATGGTGTGGACTGTCGCCTTCTCTCTTGCTCGGTATTCTTATTAGGGAATGAATAAAGATTAAAATGCATTTAACTCCCACTTTATAAATAATCTTATTCTTAAAAGTCACTGTATATTATGACTATGGTAGATATTACTATATCATTATTTGATACCTCGTCGAATCGTAGGTATTGGGGCTGTTATACTGAAGAAAACTCTTGGCTTTATTTTAAATCGCAAACAACATTTTAGTATGCACCATTCCTCGAATAGTTGCATCCATTTTATATTTTCCAACTGAACGAAATAAATAGTTAGAAGCACGCCATTCCAATAAATACTTGGCGATATTTAAAATATTCGAGTTATGTACGAGCATTAGGAACTGTGTTGTTTGTAAAATAAAACATATATTTATATGATCGATTTCTTACACCTTTGGTAATATATTTCAGATGACTACGAAATAATATAATACCAAATTTATCAACATTATCAAATATAAAAAAGTAGTACCTAAGATCAAAGATGGAAGTAATTTTAGGTATAAAACTGTCCCCAGAAGAGACAACGCAATGCGATAAACCAAATATATTAAAATAAAGCGTTCATCAACAAGCTTTAACTTTTTCAGCCTTCCACTGCTGAACGATTTTTCTCCCTGTTTCATCATCATCATCATCATCAGCTCATTAAACGTCCCCACCGAGGGGCACGAGCCTACCCGTAAAGGTGTTTAGGCCTTAGTCGTCCATGCGGGCCCAGTGCGGGTTGGCAGACTTCATGCACAACCTTTGAATTTATTCGCAGTCGTGCGCAGGTTTCTTCACGATGTTTTCCTTCACCGTAAGTGTCGGATTAACGTACAAATAATTTTGAAAATTTGAAACCTCTCTCCTTGTCTACGCTTTATTTCCCTTTACGTGATCGCCACTAGAGAATCTTTCCGACCCATCGGCTATCAGTTCTGCGCATTACGTGCCCTGCACACCACGTCAACTTACTATTCTTACGGACTACGTCAGTACATGTGTACTCACATAGTAAAATTTACCTAAATGTCTGCAGCGTCGTCGGCACCAGACCCCGCTCGGAGATATTGACTTGCGGCGGCAGCATGGCGCCTCGGCTGTCGTAGTCTATACCCATCACGTACGGGAGCTGCGCAGAATAAAAAGAATCATACAATAATACTGTACAGAGTACTTTACTTGGTGTTAGACTAGATACTGAGTCGTTTTAGGTGGGCACAACCGCAGATATCATCCCGTCAAAAAAGAAATAAATAAGTGCTATGCAGTTTTGTGTTTCGGGATGAAGCCAATGTACCTAGTGAAATCACCGGGTATACGAGACCTAATACTTTGTCTCGGGTGTTGGGCGCAGTGCGCCATTGCTGGAGACCACTGTTTATCAGTTGGTGGTCTCCTTCAATGCCGCTCTGTCATGGTCAGGCGTATCACTGTTCTTGGGAAAATGGAAAAATAAGCGAGGTTGAAGACTCAGTTTTGACCTTGAATGATGTAAATTGGGATAAAAACATCAGCTCCTTACTCGGGAATCCAAGATATTTGATGACAGACTATATCTCAATCTTTATTTCGCAATATTATACTATTATTTATGATATTCATGTTTTGTCGACCCATGTCGGATACTACACTAAGGGTTCCGGGTTCGATCTCAGGGCATTACAACCATTTGAGTGCATAAATATATCTCTTTGTAATAATATGGGTGTTTTTATATATAATATGTATCTACAAAAAATAAACGTATATATATACCAAGCCGATATCGGCTACAGTGACTGTTGCACAAAATGTATACAACCACATATGTTTATCAGTTGTTTAGTGCCCTAACTACAAACTCTTCGCTCAATATGGGGCTAGTTAGCGCTGTGTGAATGTCAGTTGATATTTAATTATTTATTTAATGTCTATTTATATTAAGTTGTGCATTACCAAAAGTACCTATACCTGCCTACCTATACTTAAATAGCATGGAAAGGTGACAATTTTTATTCAGAATTTGTTCCAATATCTTTAGAAAACATAAATATTCATTATCTCAGACGAGAAAATGTTAAAGTCATTAATAAACGATGTTATAATAAGCTATGCTTTATAAATAAGAGAAAAGTAAGTGGGAAAGGGTTTGAAACGCTGACATTTTGCAGAACTTTGACCATTCGTTTTTATTCCATCGAAACAATTTCAAGCACAATCTAACTCTTAACTTGCACACACAATTCTAACTTCGCGTCCGGCTGCTCCACGATGTAAATAATTGTAGTTGGTCTCTCGCTTTCCAATTTCGTTCTGAATAAGATTTAATTTTCGAAAACAATAGACCGGATTATGGCTTCGTTTTTGATGGCGCTGTGAAATTAAATCATGTTTGTTTATTTCAGTCCTATTTTCGCACAAGTTTGAAAGCTACTTCAATACTGTTCAAGACAAGGAAACATTAGGCTTCAAGTATTTTAAAGCTTCTACTGTATAAATACAAATAATCAGGCATTTTAACCATTCGTTCTCGTATAAAGTCTCTACCTAAGCTCAGGGAAATAGGGTCGTCTACTTTTTTTTCAAATGTATACTGCTGTAAGCTGCAGCTGGCCTTTACTACTTCACCGGGTAAGTGGCGAGTGTGGATGGCTCAGCCCTAAAATTTACACAACGAGCCCAAGGGCGTCCTAGAGTTGAACTCGAACCTAGACATAGTACGTTGAGGGCTATATAACCTAGTACATGTTTGGGGAGAAAAGCAGCATAAGTTACGCAGGTTAGGCGAATAGGGACTGAACAAACCTACAGGGTCGTCTACCTGATCTTGAATGTAGACTTTTCTTCTATATGTGTTGATATTGGCAAATGGTTCCAAGTACAAGGGAGAGACGTAAATATAGTTACTGAATTATCATTTTTAACTCACAAGTTTCACCTACACTGTAACGTTTTTATAGATTACATAATTATATATTATATTAGAACAATACAAACAGACATGTTAATGCACACAAATGTTTGTACTGCCCGGGGATTGAACCTGAAACCCTTGGTGTAGTTAGGCGACGTCTCAACTATTTCACCAAATCGGTCGACAAATAATATGGTTATTCTGAAATGTTTATGGTTGGATCATAATAAATTTTGAATAAAATATTTACACATATTTCGAACGTGAGTCCATAGTGTTAGTAACAAATAAACTAAAATAACTATGTTAGTAAGTATTTCTTGAGTACAAAGAAGGTAATTTAGAGTGTTTGGCGATATAAACGCGGGTCCAGTGCTGCATAATGACACTGTCCACGTCCAATCTCGCCACGACCGTCTGCAAAAGGCTGTTGATGCTGCCGCGTACACGATGGATCAGGGACGCAATACGTTTTCGAAATATGGTTGAAAAACTATCGTCCTCAGCATTTACTAGCCTAACTGACGCACTGCAGTGTCGCGGCAGCCCAATCAAACACCTGAACGCATTATTATATTGAATAAATACTTACTGGTTTCCTGCCAAGCGCTTGCCACATGAACTCCAAGTCAGAAATATGTGCTGGAACTGGCACTATGAATCCGGTGGCGTATGTGTTAACAACGCCTTCTCTCACATAGTACAGCTCAGCGTCGAGACCTGGAACAAGGTCATCAAAACTTTAGTGATCGTGAAGAAGACAGCTCTTTGAACACTTATTATAAAAACTGTCAAGGTGCCTGTGCGTTGTGTTTCTCTCCAATAATGCGGAAACACATAGTGCAGCAATAATTTTAATGTTACAGAGTTTGAAACATATTTCAGATACCTTGAATTTTAATCAACGCAATCAATGAATATTTCATTGCATTCTTCTAAGAATTGTGTTTAGGTTTAAAGAACTTTATTTCTCATAAGAACAACAGTTCACTTACAATGAGATATTAAAAAACATAAACATTCGTAGTACATAACTAGCCTCTGAGTGGCTTTTCAGGTAAGTACATAAATCTTCTATAATATTTTAATAGGAAAGTAATTTATAACGTATGTGTAATTTATAGTTCGGCAATATAATTTTTTAGTCTGTTTTTAAAGATATGTATGCTAGTGCTTTCATTTATTGAATTTGGTAGATTATTGAAAAGCAGTACACCATCAAATAAAATTGATTTGCTTCCGTATCTAGTTCTGGTTTAACAAGCTGTATTTTATATTTATTTCGTAGGTTATGTGGATTATCTTTGATTTCTAATTTGATATTTGTCTGAATTTGATTCGTAACAATATTTTGAACCAGAATACAAGTTTTAAATTTAAAAAAAGTGTTTAACTAATGTATTAACCGTAAGATCCGTCCGACGCTCTTACGTGAAGGAAAACATCGTGAGGAAAACTTCTTGCACGCCTGCGAAGAGATTCGAAGGTTGTGCGTGAAGTCGTCCAATCCGCACTGGGCCCGCGTGGACGACTAAGGCCTAATCACCCTATACGGGTAGGCTCGTGCCCCTCGGTGACGTTTAATGAGCTGATGATGATGATGAATGTATTAACACAACAATGATGTAAAATTAACATTATGTCATTAATATTCTTCTTATATATGCATACTAAAAACAAAACAAAAACATGTAGTAATAAAATAGAAACGTACATAAAAGTCTTGCGAGTAGGAACATAATAACTCATATATAAGAGCACATATTTATTGACAAATCAGTACTAAAACCTCTGTAATCATTAAAACTAAATATATTTTACGTTTTAAAAACATATTTCGCAAAATCATTAAAAACATTTGTATAACAGCCACATAAAAATAGAGTAAACAAATAAATAGTACATTCAAAAAAACGCATTAAACTCATACAAAATTCAGTGGCGTCAGAAAAATAAATCGTATTATTCTAATTCCCGGACCATTACGTGCGATTGCACAGTGCACTCGGCGAATGCCCTCAGATGCATGGGTTTGGATCCCCGAGGGAACTGCGTCAAATTATCCAACTAACTCTATTTGCTTAGCTAAAAAGAAGAGTTTTGTGTTACGCTGACTAAACAGTCTTGACCGAATATAGATGGAAGCAATATTTAGATTTATATGATTACGTAAACTGTTAAAATTATCTGAATAAAATGTTGTAGTTAATAAATGAAGAAAATCACATCTTACAAACATAAATAAATATCAGTTATAATTATGTAATAAATATGAGTAGCTAGATTATATGCGATAAATTCGAAGGTGCTGTTATACTTTTAACAAAAATGGTAAAATTTAATGTTATTTTAAATGATGTCTTCTCTAAATCATCATCATTGCAGCAACACATGTCTACTGATAATAAAAAGTCGATGTATTATTGACACAATATGCAAAAGGTTTTGAATTATTTTTTATTAAACACATGTAAAACGATTTTAAATTCCAAAACTAAATAAAGTATAACGTTCTTTTATAAGTTCATATAAAAATGACACGAAAACAAATACGCACACCTAAATTTGCCCACGCATATTTGAGCCGGCATCAATGTTGCTAATCATAACACATGACACGTCCACGCATCGTTTTATTTTTCAATTTGAGCAGTATGAAATGGTTCGTTGATCGAAAAGCAAAAAGTATTAAGATCATTCAATCAGCGTATATTTAGAGGCTAAGCGACAGGGAGACAGGCTGAATATGAAGTGGCACTTTGCACAATTGATGAATCACTACCCCTCTGCCGTAGGTGTTTCGGACTCAGTAGGTACATCCCCTAAGGCTAGACGGTATTATCTCTGTAAATGAAGCTGAAATTTGTCGGTGATGTTCGGGAAGATTGGACCAATCATTTTAGACTTAACTGTTCATAATATAGGATTTTCAACAAGATTACACGCAAAATATATAAATAACAATTAGTTGTTTATATATTTCGTATGAATTATTACCTTGATTACTTGCAAAAGACTATACTGGAGAAAATGGTGTAGTACAAGGAAACAGATACCTGGCAAATATAGGCCGTCCTTCAAAAGCCCGTTAACCAACTAAGGATAAATTCCACCAGAAGACGTATGTCATAAGGAGACAGAAACAAGTGATATACTCGGTAGTCTGAGTCGTCTTCTTGATACCGACACAGGCATCAGATAAATAAGAGTGTTATATGTTTCGGGGTGAGGACACTGTAACTAGGAAAATTACCGAGTATAAGAGACTTAACATATCGCACCTTTCATACTATAGGGGCACATCTCAAAAAACACCATTTTTGAGTTTTACTTATTAACGGGCCTAAAATCAACGCATCTACATGACGCTCTTGATAGAAAGAGTCAGAACGTGCAATGAAGCTGCGAAAACTTAGTTTATGCCTTTTTCATATTTCCGAGTAGTGTGTCGTTTTAATAATGCTGAAATAAACTTAATATGCGATAAGTAATTCATAACTAACAGACATACTCCTATAATAATTTATTATTTTGCAATTAATGTTTTAATTTATTTATGACTGATGTGAGAACAGAAGCGCTCAAGAATCTTCAAAAGCGTTTTCCCAACAATCATGTTTTTCGAATTGTGCCCCTATAATAAGAAAGGTGCGATATGTAGGTTTGGGTGACGAACGCAAGGTGTTGTTGACGGAAAATAAATCCTTAATATACAGTTGTCAACAATTACTTCCAAATCGTCAAAATCACGACTCTCCCATAGCAAGGATATGTGAGAGATCATGTCCTTGCAGTGGGACGTTTATACGCTGACCATGATTTACAGGTGTTATTTTCCATCAACAATGCATTAAGTCCCGCCGATCCATACATGAATAAAAAAAACATAAGAAAGTGATACTTTTTTAATTTTTATTTTGTATAGAACTGATCCAACGAATCCATTTCCAATATTTACAGATTGTAGACATAGACAAAGTAACATAGAGAAAAACGAAACGATTATTAGTCAAAAGGAAGAAAGGATTAAATTTAAAAATAAACTAAATGTCATAAATATAAAAAAAAACAATTATCCATATCCATTTCTCATTTAAAATTCCTCTCACTTACCGTTTTCTGCATTCCACCCTCTATCATAAACACCCTGTCCCATTACATTGTTACCAACCAATGCCGTATTAGCGCCTTTGAATCATTAATACAAAGGCACGGCCGCGGGGCCCTATTCTGTCATTAGTGTTTTAATAATTATAAGACAGACTCTCAAAGGATGCGTGTGAAATTCTCTGAGAAGAGACGTGAGTATCGAGACAATATTAAAGGGTGTAAGTTTCCAAAAGCATATTGCGGATTTGGAAGGACAAATTAATGTGCGTGACATTATGCTAAAGTGTGTTTACTTTATTATAACTGCTGTTACTGGAGAGGTGTTTTGACGATAAGGACTTTGAAGCAGTATTGTACATTGATTGCATAAAGCCTATAGACAAATATTCACAATTTTCGTTAAGTAGAATGCTAGAAACAATTTTGAAAGATTCTATTATCAGAAATAGGTAAATACTTGTACTTTCGTCTATCTGATTATCACCCAAAAATAATAAAAACAAATATGACTGAAGTTAGTTAACGAACAACAATGAAAACTAAGCTATAATTTCAAAAAGATGTGTGAGTGTGTGTGTGAGAGATTTTATTTTGAATTTGTGCGTAAGTGTACTCATAAATGCTAAAATCAAAAAATCTAAACGTTACAGCAAATTAAAGGAAACTAAGAGACACGTGAATTATGTAAAGTGTTACTATAATTATTGTGCTTGATTTAACTTACAGATACAATCTTCATTAAGCAATTACACATTTAGTCAATAATATCAAGAGCCAACGCTTAAACTTCCATCAAAGAGGTCAACAAAAGATAACGAAATTACCGCCGATACCAGGCGAACATAAACCAGTAGGTATCAGGCAGCATAATGTGCCATAAACAGCCTGTGGCCACCTCCACCTCAGTTTCAGCTTAATGAGCCATTCGGCCAGACATTGCCGGGCCGAATGACTCTCAGGGGCCTTAATTTTGCTTTTTCGACGCGGTAATGGCGGTAGGCTAATGCGACTGACGAAATTCGATCTACTTGTTAATAATCCGATTGTTGATTCGCTGGATTTAGGTCAATGGTCATACCGGGGATGGAGTTTTTTTTGTAAATAGTACATTTTCAGGAGTGTTGATGACTCAATGGCGGACTGTTGCCTTCCGATTGGGAAAGCGCAGTTCAAGTCCCAGTACTATGTACGTCATTACAGCAAATGGACCGCTGAATTAATGAGGATTGTCAATATTATCGCCTTTTCAGGTCTCACAACGACACAACCAGTGCTTTTCTCACTGCCTGCCATAGTTTAAAGACTTCTCTAGTTATTTCCTTGTATTTAAAACTTTCTTCAACTAAAAACAAACACTGCATTCAATTTGTGTTTAGCCAAAATAGCTGGCAAGTTTTGTCGTCTACAATGACGTCACGAGGCATTCATATCTAAATCTCTACATCCAGCGTAATTCAGGCGTTTATCGCACCTTTAACTTCTTGACAAAAAGAAGCCGAACTAACCGTATTCGAGTCGCGTGTTAACCAAACAGTGAGACAATAAATAAGGCTTTATCGCCATTTTAATAAATGTTCGAGAAACTTGCTTAGAATAAACAACCTGGTGGCAATAAAGCTTTATCTGGAGAATTTCCGAGGCTCGACAAAAGACAGGAAGGTTTATGATAGTCCTTTATGAATACGCATGGAGATGTTTACATATTCATGGCGTGCGTACGCACTTAGTCATCGTTAGTGTTATTTGAAAAGTTTGCTCCGTGGAGATGAATTAGCCTTTTTGGAGCCGCAATATCTACAAAATGGAAGTTTCAGATACCTGAGTTACTAGCGATTTTTTTATTAATAAAATTATAAATATCGTATTTAAAACCTAAAACACTGACGTAATTACCTCTAGTCATCACATTTTTCTGCCGATATTATAAGAGAATATAAGCCTATTAGAAGTATCGAATCGAAGAAGTCAACCTCTGAACTGCTACAGCTCAGTAAGCCCAAGGTAAGGGCTGTAGTAAGGTCACTGACTGGATACTGCAAGTTATAAAATAATCTCCACAAATTGATGCTAAGTGACTCGGATACTTGCAGATTCTACGCAGAAGAGAGAGACACCGATGCATCTCCTCTGCAATTTTGGTCCTCTGTAAAGTAAGTAAGTAAGTAAGACAGGGTCCTGAATTTCCAGGAAAGTGTCCAACCACAGACATCCGAATATACAATTAGACTGGACAAGCCGCCAAGTTTATAGGCAGTCCCAGTGTCGCAATTTCTTTTCAGTTCTTACCTGTGAAAAGTTATTATATTTCTTGGTAAATTTACTGATTCATTGCGATTATGGCATGTTACAATTGCACAGGATGGCAATTTGGAAAAAAAACGGTAATTTCTTCTAATATTCGTGCGTCTTGACTCGTCTCACAGAGCGTAAACTGGTAGCCAGTGTATGCTCGTTGAGCTTACATTTGTCGCACTTTAAACGCGGCTTGCCCCATCTCCTGTATTGGGAAATCTGTGTGTCCAACTCTAACGTTCAACATCAATCCACCTAGGTTTTTGATAACCGCTGCTCGGTAGATGTGGGCCAGAGTATATTTTTATTATTGTTGAAAGTATTATAAATAAAAGGAAAAAAAAATTTGATACGAGTATATTATAAAAATTATGCTTTATTGAAATAGACAATCACGAAATGGTTTCAGTTGATAAAGCGAACTCCAGTCTAGACTACGCAATATATTCAGCAAAGTGTAACGATAAAAATACTGAACTTATGCCTAACTTTATCGTAATGGCCGCTCTCAAATTTTGGAATAGTGAAAATGAAAGTACAGTCGTGGAATTTATGCCGCCTTTTCGGAGTTCTGTTATCGCAACCATAAATTTGAGTTTGTTCGGTGGATGAGAAATTCGCGAGTATCGTGAAATTTTCGCGGGAAAAAGGTGGCTTTTACATGACACGATTCTTAGTGGGTCACGGGTAGGGTGTAGAAACCACCACTTTCAGATATTGGAAATGGGAATTTTGCAAGGCGCCGTGTTAGTATTGGATACTTTATGATATGATATCTTTATAGTCACCCATACACAAGTTTTTTATATCGTATGCTGTAACCTTAAAATTAAGTTCATTTCTTTTCAGTCGTCCCACGTGATCTAGAAGCATACTTCTCAATCAGTACACTTAGTGTTACATCCTTAAAAATATAAATCCTTAAAAATATAGATATGAGCATCATCTCATCATCATATGAGAGTCGGTGGCTCAATGGTGTGGACTGTTGGCCCCCTACCGGGAGGGATGAGGTTCTAATCCCGACACGTATCGATGTGTTTTCGAATTTTCAAAATCAAATATACGGTATTCGACGCTCATACGGTGAATGGAAACATCGTGAAGAAACCTGCGCGCACCTGCAAAGAGATTTGGAGGTTGTGCGTGAAGTCGGCCAATCCGCACTGGGCCCGCGTGGACTACTAATTAAACACCCTATACGGGTAGGCTCGTGCCCCTCGGTGGGAAAGTTTAATGAGCTGATAATGATGAAGCACCATCTAGCCATATTTTTAAGGAAAAGCTTGTACCTTAGGTACTTCTTCTCTTTCAAGTCAGGTCAGATACAATCTGTCCGAACCTGGCACAGCAAAGCGCTATTCGACTCTCGCATTGAGCATTCAAATGGGTACTCAATATATCTATACGCGTTCTTTGTAAATACATACATACAAACAATGCCACCTAACAGTGTCATGTAAATTCCTCATAACCAGGCCATTTCTCGTTCTGATCGTAATTGAAAGTGAGTAGCACAAAGCGTCGAGTGGCGCGCACTGAACTCTCAACAGTAATAAACATCAAGTTGGCTTTGAAATATTCATGTTGTTCAACAAGTTTTGCAAGCCAATTTATTGATATTGCGATTCTAATTATAATTTACAATTAACTGAGACCTTAAGGACCACTTGAGGTTTTTGGCAAAGCATCGAATACCGGTAACTAAATATGAGTTTTTATCTATGTTTAACTTTAAATGCAAGTTTAAACTCCCATTTTTAAGAACGTTTTTGAGATTTGGTTCAATGTTTCCAAACTATTTAATATCACGTTTTAATGCAAAGAACCATAGAGATTTTTATAGAAAATTATAATGTGGATTAGTCTAAGAGGTCAAAGATAATAATAAATTCACGAAACATTTACTATAAATTTAATATAACGATAAAGCGGTACCATTATACCTACGGGTATTTTTGCAGGAAATAAAGAAAGATCACAACAGGCCTTCTTATTTGGTTGTACCAGTATTATATATACTAAGAACATATATATACATATTTGTTTTTAATCACTCAAAATCAAACAAAGGCTACGCGTTAGCGGAAAAAGGTAAAAAGTAAGTAAAATGAGCTCAATTTATATTTGCGTTTGAAGCGGTTCATTTGGAAACCTTCTTCAAATTTCACATTACAGGAAAATATTTTTGTGAAATGAGATAGCCCTTCCGACGCTGACATCTCATCACGGTGAGCACAATCCGCCTCGTTAAAATTTACATTTTTAATTACAACCTTTTTCTGTGAAATTTCCACATCATTACCGCGTTAGTTTCGTTCTTATTGCGACTCAGTACTTTTCTAGTAAGCATTGAAAATGCAAGCAAAAACCTTTTGACCTACCTATATAAACAGGTTGTAGCTAGTGTTATTACTGGGTATAAGACACCCAACGTTAACGATAAATAGTTTCGTTATTCAGTTATTGTTACTGACGGCCCATGTGGTGTAATTGGTTGCGATGTCGGCTCTGACACCAAGGGTTTCGGGTTCGATCTCCGGGTAGTACAAACATATTATGTATGCATGAACAATTGAACATGTCTGTTTATATTGTTCAGGGTATTTACTATGTAAATTGTTGATAAGGGGGTTAACACCATCTTTTAAAACAGTTTTACAATAATAATACTTCGTCTTATCTGGTACAAAAATGCTGACGTATCATTATAACAATACTGTTTTAAGAGATTGACTTTCTGCCACACTTTCTGTCAAGCACAATATTTTATTTAAAATACAC
Organism: Leucinodes orbonalis; assembly: GCA_019425675.1. NCBI lineage: Eukaryota > Metazoa > Arthropoda > Insecta > Lepidoptera > Crambidae > Leucinodes > Leucinodes orbonalis. The sequence continues at coordinate 269,203 of PQWD01007947.1, forward strand.
AATAATAATAACATAAATTTTGAAGTCTAATGTTTGAAGTGGGTGTTATAAATTGTTTAATAATCAATAAATGGGTTTTAAAATTAAACAAATACGAAAAGGCTCAAAAAAACCTGAGTTTTGTTTCGATTATTCTATTTTACAAGGAATTCTGAGAATGTATTCTTTTACATTATAACTCTCAGAATTCCTTGGATAGCATCATTGTTGTAAATATATATGAAGTTCATATATAAGAAATTATTTTCCAGTACTAAACATATTTCTGGAATCAAAAGTTAGCACTCGAACTTTAATGGTACAATTTGTTGCCGATGACTCACTTGGTTTTCAGAATTTCCTGTTAAATATTCAATGCGAAAAGTTTTAATCGTTCACACTGTTAAAGGGTTTCCTGCCTTAATAAGTGTATGTATGAAACTTGATACAGGATTATAAGCAAAGCCGTTTTTTTGGTTCTCGCAATATCTTATTGCAGAATTGGAAAATAGTTTTTATTGACTGCTTAACTTTTTAATATTTTATGTTATCATGATAACTACAATGTATCTTGTTCATTATAGTGGTTCGAGTTATATACTGCACACTATTTTTTTCAATTAAACATAAAACTGACGTAAAAATCAAAGAAATTACTTCAAGTATAACATGTTCTTATTACTAGTTAATAATTGAGTTAAGGCACGTTATGGCAAAAAAAGCGCAAAATGGGACAGAACTATGTGAAGCATTAGACCATGGTAGGTTGAAAAGACAAACACACGTTTTGGCTTGTCACCAAAACTTTTTTCGTTGTTCGGCAAGATTAACTACGGTCAGGTGAAGTTTACATGGGGCCTAAAAAGACCGAAATTTTTTTTTGTTATCTTAACATTTTATCTATTTTTACGGAGATATTACTCAGAAAATATTATGTTGCTCACGTAAAAGAAAACAAAATTATTCCTGAGAAGGGATAGATACTCTAAGAATTCTTTTAAAATGCTCTACAAGAAATATTATTAAAAAAACAAAGTAGCAAATTCCATGTTAAATTTACATATGAGAGTGCAGTGCAATGTATTTCAAATGTAAAGAATGTTTCAAAGATGATATATTTCCGTTTCGTTGCATTTATGACGGCCCATTTAGAGTTATCGTTATGAACTAAGCTGCTGCTAACTTATGAAATACCTGAATATTTGATTTAAAAATTTATAATGAAAAATTATAATACTGTTCTTACTAACTGATTGATTGATTCTGTGTGCATTATATTTTGTAATTTTTTTGCAATAGAAATGTGCAAAAAGCACAAAGGACTTTTTTCATAAAAAGAGCGTACAGTAAAATATTAAAAGTGCACTGATTTTTTTTCGTCATAGATATTATCATTGTATTTACCATTTAAATAATGTATTTTTAAATAATTCTTTAACTTCTAAGCCTTTAGGTGGTAATACTGAAACAGTTGAATAGCAATTCACCGTAATGGAATAACATTGTGTTGGAGGTCGGTTTTTGCCGAAGATTTGACTAATGACCGGGTTGTCGAGCACACTCCCGCTATCCCACGGGCGCACGACAGGAGTAATGTACGGCGGTTGTTATTATGTCTCCGTAGATCTATTCGTACAAATATTTCGAGGCAAAAGCGTTCGGTAGTTTTCTGTAGTCTTAGAAAATTACACTGTTTTTGCTGATGGATTTTATTTTATTTGATGATCTTTGTTTATAAATAAATATCCACTGACATTTACACAGTATCATCTAGCCCCATGTTAAGCGTGAAGATTGTATAACGGGTACTAAACAACTGATAAACATACTTATTTTTTTTTGTAAATACATAAATATTAAACATATAAAATACCCAGACCAATACAATCAGACATATTCATGCACACAAATGTGTGTACCACTCGGGGATCGAAAAGAAAGATAATTCCGTGCTCTGGAGGGCACGTCAAGTCTTCAATTCTGACAATAGACGCAAAATGGTATTCGTTAGGGCCATCCAATCTGCATTGGACCTACGTGGTTTGTTCAGAGTTAAGACCCCATCTCCAATCTGTGCTGTGCTTGCAACGGGACGTTACAGGCTGATGATGATGAAGCGTAAAAACTCATCTGCTGAATGGATTTTGACATCTTATTACATGCACCTTAAATGAAAGACTTTCGATTAACTAATGTACTATTAATTGTTTTTAGTATTAAGTGAAAGTGATTATACTTAAAGTTTGTTCACGTGTTCATAGGTAACTCCGTTAGACATAGGTATAACTACCGTTGAATTTTTACATGCACACATTTCCTAGAACACCCTTCCTAACAAAACGTTTTCCCGACCTTCACCCACAGGACAAACGAAGTCATCCGTGTCCCCAAACATTACTGAGTCAATAAAAATAATTTTTCTGGAACATTCCCACTTGTTGCCGTCTGTTCGGTCGTGTCTGTATTATTAAGATCTTTAGTTGTGTGATACGGTAAATGCAACTTTGAACCTGATTAGTTTTCTGTGAAAGCTGTTATGGTTAGTGTGGCGGAATCTTCTTACCCTTTATATGAAATTAAGTAATCGTTTACTTAGCCATTCGGTGGAAAAGATAATGCAAGATTTATAACAAAAATATATCAAATGATGTGAATTGATAAAGACGGAAAATAATTAATGGAAATTAAAATCTTAAGTGAACCTGAACTAAAACGAAACTAAGAACGATAGTCTATTTTTAAGTATTCATAAAACTTAACTTATTTTACAAACTAATTTTTCGTAATATAATTTGCTATATATGGGCACGACCAGGCCACTGCTCGTTTTTTCTGTAACTTTAATGAAAAATGCAGATGAAGACAACAGCTAGAATGCTTTAATGAGATAGTTTCGTGATGGATATTCGGTGGAAAAGATAATGCAAGATTTATACAAAAATATATCAAATGATGTGAATTGATAAAGACGGAAAATAATTAATGGAAATTAAAATCTTAAGTGAACCTGAACTAAAACGAAACTAAGAACGATAGTCTATTTTTAAGTATTCATAAAACTTAACTTATTTTACAAACTAATTTTTCGTAATATAATTTGCTATATATGGGCACGACCAGGCCACTGCTCGTTTTTTCTGTAACTTTAATGAAAAATGCAGATGAAGACAACAGCTAGAATGCTTTAGTGAGATAGTTTTCGGTGATGGACTAAACATAGTACTTCGACGACCCATTTGGTGTTGCGGTTGAGAGGTCGGCTGCATCACCAAGGGTTCCGGGTTCGATCCCCGGGCAGCACAAACATTTGTGTACATGAACATGTCTGTTTGTAATGAATGGTCTGGGTGTTTTCTATGTTATATATGTATGTGTATTTACAAAAAAAATATGTATGTTTATCCGTTGTTTAGAACCCATAATACAGGCTTCACGCTTAACTTGGGGCATGATGGCGCTGTGATAATGTCAGTAAAATTTATTTAATTATTATTAAGTACTGAAAATGCAATTGTTTTAAATAAACCCTGACTGTTAATATCCATTGCGCTGCCAGATACCGCATCGTGGAAAAGGATGTAATTCACCTCATATTTACTTTAGGACATAGAAAATGAAATTGCTGGATTGGGAGAGAGTATGTCGGTTCGGTAATTAGTGTTTTTGAAACTGTATTTGTTTTGGGCACGCGTATTACTTCTCATCGAATGAGCAAATTGGTCACATCATACTATTAGGCAGGATATTTTTACTTCAGGCTATTCAAATTACTTACATTCGCCTCTTACATCAAAAGAAATTAATTATTAATTTTCACCAAAACGCAATTTAACACAAAATGTACGGAACCCCTGCTGCCAAACTAGTGTAAACTACTTTAATATCCAAAACATGTGAACTAATGAAAGTAACTTCCCAACTATTAGTGTTTTCATAAACAAAACAGGCGTGAGCAAACTATAATTCTATCACGCATAAGCACTCATGGCTAAGAAAAGGGTGTTTCACGCGTCGTACACTCGGGAGCACGTAAAGTAAACATGCACGGTCCGTTTACTCCGCCAACTAAATGTCCGGGTTTCGGGCACCCTTAATTTGGCCGAAAGTGGATACCGGGCCCAAACATTATTATGAAGTTGGTTCATTGTTCTTTCTACGTATATGTTTACGCGTGAGACTCTTGTTTCGAGATTTAGATTTCATGTTATTTAAAAAAGATATTTTGTCACGAATTATTAATTGGGAACTTTTGGTTTAAGTTCGCTTAACTTGGGTAATTCGTATTCATATATATGTATTTTATTCCCACTTCCAAAAGTCCTTATTGTGTCCTATATCCAGCCAACTGCAAAAAGTTGCAGAGAATATAGTTTTATTGTGCAGTCTTGACTTTATTGATGATTTTGACTTTTCTTTTAACTTTGATAGCACATGTTTTTAATGTAATGACTTGAATGAGAAGATTATTTCCCTGCCTATTAAGTAATACAACTGCCTATAACAAATGCAGTGTTGAAGGAAACTATTTGAAAATATTTGTAAATAGACTTAATTCTTATGAACGTAAGATTAGTATTTATCAACCTTACTATTAACGTAGGTGTGATAACAAATGTACAGGCTGCTATTTGCTCTTTCATCAAACCTGATCTTCGTCAAGAAAGGAATTCTATTATAATGCAACACATGAGAAAAATACCAGTCACCTCAAATAAATAGCTTTTTTAGGTGTTTAGGTATGTGATTTTTATCAGCAGAAGAGAGGAAATTGCCTAAATGAGATACAGACCTATGTCAAGGAAAATGTCCTGCAATCTGATTTGAAAGGTAATTAAGGTAATGTTTTGATAAATTGGTTTTTATTGAGATAGTATTTAAATCAACATACTTACAGCCCATCTTATATATTCAAGTTACTGCTAATATTATTTATACGCAAAAATAACTGTGTCTAAAGTCTATATGTTACAATTTACTACAATTGATATATACATGTATGTTCGTGTACGAACTTGGGATTTCAAGAACAAGAACTGTAACATGTATAGATAGGAACGTAAATTAAACAAATGACGTATAAATATCTCGCAAATAATTATAACCTTCCTGCAATCCTTTAGTTCTTGTGATCGAAGCCTGAAATACGCAACATAGACACAAAATTGACTGTCACATTTAAACACCTTTAGAATGATTAAGTTCCAAACTAACTGTGCAATACTAAATCATAGACAAAGTCCGTTCATTAATCATACAATACGGCAATGTAAAAGCACCTAACAAACCATAAATTGTGGCCACAGACCGAATCGCCGTGATAACCCCGACGTCCAATCAAACTGCCCCTGTGGGACGGAACCGAAAATTGCGGCCAAAAATGATAACTCAAAAAATATTTGCATTCGCACAATGCTTCGTTTGTCTGTTAATTGAGTGTTTTATATTCTAAACGTACATATTTATATTTCATTGTTTGAATCGGACTGGCAAATAGGTTGTTAGAGTAAAATATTGTTTCCAATTAGGATCTTTTTCTTTCGAGTGACTCTGTGTCAGTGTGTGTACAGTAAAAAATATATTTTTTGTATAAAGCACTAACATTTGTAAATCCAGTTATAACATACATTTATTACATCAGAAATATCTGGTTAAACTATTGCCAGTTGGCCATGAGTCAAATCGTGGACAAAAATCACCGAAGTTGAAATATTCGTTTTACATTAACAAAGTGAGTTTATTCGGATTATCAGGACTTTGGGTATGGTATCAGATCGCGCGGCGCCTGCTCATTGCCCTTAGGGAAAATTGTCGCACTTTAGCTTGATTGCAATTTCAACATTATTGTTGAATTAATCTATGTTGTTGAGCTAATGGTTATATTTTTTGTCTTACTATTTTAACATTTAACGAGATTATATTATCACTTGGTAGTAGATTTGTACTGAGTTGTTTAGGAAGGTGCCACCTCATTGCCAAATATCGCCCTTAAAATAGAAGTGTCATGCACTTTTATGTTCGGGATGAGGGCACTGTAGCTGTACTAGCTTACCGGTATAAGAGACCTAACATTTGTTGTGTGTGTGTCACTTACCATCAGGTGAGCATCTTGATGACCGTCCTGTACACTTTGTCAAAAACAATCGAAGTTTTAAAAGTTTCAAATCTAGCTGTAGGTCCTAACTGATTTAAGATGTGGCAGCTGCTAATATAATGTACGTCATCTGTCCGAAAGTGATCCAATAAGACGTTTTATGATGTGTTTCCTCCTGCAATGAATTCATAATCCATGGTGACTTTTAACATGTGTGCATATTGTTATTTTCAAACCTTCATACCACTGGTTGACGACTGTACGACAGAATCGCATTGCGGACACTACTAGTAGTGTCCGCAATGCGATTCTGTCGCATATAATATTTATGTCGCATATAAAGCATTCTTGGTCTAGACCAAGAATGCTTTATAACTATAAACCTTAATATTAGACAACTAAGGTCTACTGAATGTCCTCATGATGAACACCCGCATCCCTTCGGATGTCAATTGTATCAATACAGATGCTTACATAAAATGAACCTTAAGTCGATACTATTTGAAGCTATTAAGATCGAGCTAGTAGAACGGAATACATCAAACTCAAATAGCGTTAATATACGGTGTGCCTGCGATCAAGTTACGTATTAATCAACCAACTCCAGCCGGAACAATTTGTACATAGTACAGACGTACATATATCACGTGACGTATCACTAGTATCGTCATGTGAAAAATAGCTCAACGAAATCTAACCAATTAAAAGGTAACCTGATACAAGTTTAATCACAGTTATATGTTACGCTGACGGATTTGCCAGGAAGAGTTAGAAGGGTTGAAGGATATATGGGCTGTGAAGGATTTATTACAGTGTAAATATGATACTTATAAATATTTACGGGATGTTGCTTCATGCTTTGGATGACTTTGATAAGTATTTTTAACCTTGGTAACGTGTTATAAAACTGTTATTTTAGTTTGGTTTTCGTATTTCATAACCAATATCATTAATTTTAATATTTTCGAAAATGTGTTCTTAATCGTTTCAACATAATTTGAAAATGACCTCTTTACGTTAATCCTATAAGAAGCAAATTGAGATTTTAGCGGAGTCCTAATAACCTGTGAACATATATATAATAAATATCTTAAGAGAGAACATGGCCGTTATTATAGAGCGAAATACAAGTTTATTTAAAAGAAACTTATTTTAACGTGAACTACAAATCGCCAAAACTTATAAAAACACAATATTACAATTTATATGTTATTTCATATAACAAAACTCAAGTATATTCGTGCGATTTGAATTCTGAAAAAAACTGGTCTGATTGCAAGATAAGATTTACGCAATTTCATAGCCTCAGATTTACTAGTTTTATCTTATTTATAATAATGAATTAAGCCTACCTTTTTTAAGAATAGCCGTATAACTCATTTTATGAGTCAAACAGGATTTCCTAAAGAAATCTTACAAACAACAAAAACATCTTTTCTTGACACTTTATTTGTGTCCTCGCCCACTCTTATTATAGTAAATGGTCGACAAATATGTCTCCTAATGAGCGCGGCAGCGTGTGTCGACCCCCCACCGGGACGCCTAAGGGAGGGGCAGTAATAGGACGATTTCAGGGTCAAGTCTTTTTACTGTTCGAGTATTCGCTGCCAGAAATGTGTAGGTACATTTGATTATTTTGTAGTAAAAGCTTAGTTGGTAAAACAACTAAACAATCGTATGATAAAAAATGAGTAGTAATGATAACAACTCATTGAATAAACTTTTTTCACAAGACTGATACTTCAGACTTAGGTATTATTTCAGTGAAATCTAATCAATCTTAGCACCGGTTACACTAACAATGGCTTCAGCAAGACGTAAACAACATAAAAAATATACATACGAAATAGACAGTCAACTAAAAGACACCATCAAAATACGAAAGAAAACAAAAGAGAGAAAAGTAAAGTTACTTAAAAAATATATATACATATTAAATAATAACCTTTGTTGAGACACCCTCTATTATATAAAGAATACTCCCAGCCATTTCGACACTATTTTCACAGCCTAGTAATTTCAGTCAGTCCCACCCCTTACACCGAAATCAGAGAGGTAATTGTCTGAGTACACAGATATTGATTACCTCGGGTCAAGACGCACAGATTTTGCTACTCTCGAGAACAGTAAATGTAATTTTCGTTGTCCATGTCCTTGGTCAGAGCTAAGAGCATTTGGGTCTGTATTTTATCAAAGTAGAACCTTTAGTCTTAACAAAGGCTTTTACGCAAATTCTGTTTGTTCTAAATAAAAATGGGTCTATAGAAAACAGCTATGTAAATTCAGGTTTCTTCAACAGTCATAGGATGGATTTTAGGAGTAATATTCGAGAAACTTCCGGTCCCTAAGGGGGTCAGTCTCCCTTAAGTATTTGTTCATTTGCATGGGAACATAAAACTTATCTCCAGCAATAACTAATTTTGAAAATTTATTCTCTTTCTTCAACCTATCGCAGTCCATTGCGGGACATTGGTATTTCCAATTTTGCGCCAGATATCGTGGTCCTCCGCTTTTCTCATCCAGCCTCCACTAGTTCAAAGATATAATATTACTGGATGCCAAAGAACCTTTACGTCATAAGTTAGCAACTGCACTGATGTCGCTTTATGAGTTTTCTTTATCATACCATGTTTTATGTCACGTCCTACAAGAACGGGATATAAGTATACCATGTCCGTTTATCTCTTAGTTTTGAGCAACCTCTTTAATAATTTTATGCCAAGGTCAGTACAGCTGTCCTTGAGTTAGAAATTGTGTAATTAATTACCATCACTTTATTTTATGGATATGATATTTTTAGAGAATAATTAATCTAGTACTTTTCAGAAATTTCGATTGTTAGTCTTTCAATTATTTATTGGAAAACTATTCAACTATAAACAAGAAACTATGGGCAGGGGTAGTACGCAAAGAGTTCCAAGTGTAAATAGGAATCAAGCAAATCAAACAAGAGTGCGCTGGGGTCTATAAAGACTTAATTATCGCACCCGGCGAGTGCAGGCGGGCCTGGTTCGCAGAAGGGCGATTCACATCGTACGATTTACGACAACAAGTGAGGCGTTGAAGTATAATGATTTTGTGTTTTTTCAAGGTAGTTCCAATTAATTTCTCTATAAAACTAAAATATTCACACAGCGAAATATAGCCCCAATTAAGCAAGTTTTACTATGGGTACTAAAGAACGGATAAACATGCTTATATATTTTTTTAAACACACATATACCATACATATAAAAGCTCAGACCAATACAAAGGAACAAATCCAAACACACAAATTTTTGTAAGTATTGTTCGGGATCAACCACCACCCGGTGGTGGATCCCCGAACCACCGTGGTCGTTCAACCATCATTCATATAAAAATCATTCAAATACAAAAGTGCGGATTTTTAAAGCTGTGAGGATGAATTGAAAAGGTCTGCGGTATTTATATCGCGACTAGTTTATTGAAGTAAAACATATCATACTATTTATTTGAAACATCTAGGCGAAAACTTGCTACAACTGCTCCCATCAGCAATGTATGACAAAACCTAAAATAAAATATTGTCAAAAACATCCGCTTGAACGTACAACATTGTTGTAAATCGTCCCCGAGTAGTGGCCCCACACTGGCGAGGCGCGATAACGCCCTACCAAATTGATGTTTGAACTGTCATTAATTCACCCGAATGACAGATGTCACTTTTCTCTATTATTTTTGACACATACAACTGTCATTTGTCATTAGATCGATGTGTGCCGATTAATCGAATGAACGGTCGAATTGGTTGACCTACAATTAAATAGTTGGTTCAATTAAGAAACGGGACAGTGACAGTAATGTATCCACGTAAAATTTGCTAAATAAAAGCAAATTCAAAAGCACCAGATCAAAAGTTTTATAGACACAAAAAATAAAACGTAGTAACTACTAAGTTAGCCTTTTTATGACGGAAACATCCAGTCAAAAAATGAAATTAAATGCTAAGCATTGGTCCATTTACTACATACAACAAAATAATTGTATAATAAAATCTTGTAAAGAAATAAAAAATGTTGAAAAAACTTTGCTCAATTTCTTGCCGGATTCTTTTCAAAAGTTCAAGTTGTATTCATAAGCCTGAATTGAATGATTTTTTTACCCTGACTTTGACTATCAGGTAGTTAAATAGGTCCAAATACTTCCAAAATGCTATCGAGGTCGTACTTAAAGAGTCTTGGCGTAAATACTTTGGGGCCAAATTATTATCACTAACGCGTGTGAGATCCTGCCAAATAAAGAACCAGGCGCAAAAAGCCTTGCACGCGAACACACAAGGTGCCAGTGCACTGGGGAAGGCTTTATCCCACAAGTGTAAAAAATCTTGGAGAAGGCCTTATCGTACAGTAAACGCTCCCTTAAACCTATCGCAGTTCACTGCTAGACACAAGTGTCCCCAATTTTGCGGAGAAATGCCAGTCTGCCGCTTTAAGTTTACTTAGATATTACAATAATCATTATTTATTTCCCATCAAAAACAGTACTTCCTAAAAAGTGTGTGTGTGTGTGTGGTGTGTGTGTGTGTGTGTGTGTGTGTGTGTGTGCGCGCGCGTGATTAAGTATGCATGTGTGTAACTATGCATGAGTGCTTGTGTGTGTGCATGTAGATTCGAGTAAAAGTGCGGTATGGGTAAGAGAAGTTATTTAGTATACCTTAACTCTTTTAATATCAAAAAAAGATATGAACTTAACTATAAATAAAGAAGAATATAATTTTCACAAGCATCTCTTAATAACCTTGTTAGAATAAAGCTAGAAAAACAATGTATAAGATGAAATCCCACCAAAAAACATTCTGTAAAAAATCTAGCCAAGTCTCGATGGAGCTGCTTGATTATCTCTAAAAAGTAATGAAATCAAGACAAAAATGCCAAGTCTAAGGTTCCTTACTGCAATTAATTAATTATTATGGTTGATGTTGTGTGACTTGGCCGTTGAAGAGTACACAAGGATACAAAACTAGGTGCTTCATGACACCATTGCACCAATCTGTCGCCAGAACCGCTACCCATTGACGGTACAAATTTGCCACTTGGAAAACGGTGATTCAATAGCCCATCGATTGTAGGCTTGATAAAGCCACTAACGTATAAAGAATGTTCAACGGCCAAGTCACACAACATTAACCATAATAATTAATTAATTGCAGTAAGGAACCTTAGACTTGGCACGTCTTTGTCTTGATTTCATTACTTTTTAGAGATAATCAAGCAGCTCCATCGAGACTTGGCTAGATTTTTTACAGAATGTTTTTGGTGGGATTTTACTTCTTTTTGTAGAAACTTGAAAGGAATATTAGACGACCCATTGGGTGTAATGGTTGAAACGTCGGCTACTACACCAAGGGTTCCGGGTTCGATCCCCGGGCAGTACCTACAAATATTTGTGCACCAACATGTCTGTTTGTATTGGTCTAGCGCGCTCGACTTGGCGGGGCACTACCGTGCCCCCGATTTTGACATCGGATGAAGCGGCCCACCATGTTAAATATATATTGTTTAAAGGCGGTATGTCAATCTCTTATAGTTTGGCTGGGCTCTTTTGTTATCTAAGCAGGGTCACCAGGTACTCCAGATCTTCGATTATCCAAGTTATTATAGTTTCCCTTTATGTAACCATTAAACCCTGACTCTGTACCAAATTTCAGCTCTGTGAGTTAATGGGAAGTACTAGTTCTATTTTGATGATTTTGTTATCTAAGCAGGGTCACCAGGTACTCCAGATCTTCGATTTTCGAAGTTTTCATAGTTTTCCCTTTATGTAGCCATTAAACCCTAACTCTGTACCGAATTTCAGCTTTCTGAGTTAATGGGAAGTACTAGTTCTATTTTGATGATCATGAGTGAGTGAGTGTCTGTCGAAAATGCGAAACTTTGCTTTCGCTTAACGTCGGAACTAAATGACCTACAGACTTGAAATTTTGGATTTAAAGTAAGTTATTATATCTTACTAGATGACGAAAATTTCAGCGCTCTGGTATTATCAAAGGTTCTCAAATCGGGGCCTGAAAATGCGGCGAAATGGATCCTGTAAAGGATGGTACGGCAGTGTTTGCTTCGCGCTCGACTTGGCGGGGCACTGCCGTGCCCCCAGATTGTTACAGAGTATAAGGTGAAATTGTTAATTAAGAAACTTCTATACTGAACTCGGAACTTGTAAAGTTTGCTCTACTAGATATTATTTCAGAGAGTCTAGAATCTAGATAATTACGAAAACTAATAAACTGAAACAGAACTGTTGTAATTTCTTAGTGCTAAATATTTTAAATAATTTATTATACTTTCGAGATAGACAGCAGATAAAATATGTTAAGACAACGGAACTGGAATATGAGAATATGTAGGATCATGGCACCATAATGCACGGAGTTTATTCAAATAATACTTGCTTTGCAGCAGAAGCTCATCATAAAGGCCCCACCAAAGAGACGAGCCTACCCGTCATCGTCAGCTCAATGAACGTCCCTACCGAGGGGCACGAGCCTACCCGTATAGGGTTGTATACTGTATAGGACTTAGCGTCCACGCAGGCCAAATGCCGATTGGCCGTTTTAACACACAACCTTTGAATTTCTTCGTAGGCGTGCACAGATTTCCTCAAGATGTATTCTGTCAACGTAAGAGCGTCGGATGATCGGACATGGTACGCGGAGTGATTTGAACCTGCACCCTGCAAATCGGAAGGCAACAGTCCACACCAATAAGCCACCGACGCTCCTCATGTTTATATATAAGTATTTATAATGTAGGTAACATGAAATAATAAAAAACGAACCTTCGTCATCTAAGCACAAAGAGTTGGGTCGTTACAAAGATTATGCCCAAACAATTTGGGAATGAAAAAAAATGTTGTAATATAATTTTATAACACATTTATTGTACTCATAATCTAAGATTTAGTTTGAATTTCTTATTGAACTAATTTTCTATTTTATTTACCATCGAGTCATATCAGTGACACTATCAGACTCCCTTAGAAGACTTACGTCTCCGCATCGACGTCATCCCCAACCGAGAGATCAAAAAATGTAATTATCTACCCCTGATCTACCCTCAACCATTTATATTTGTTCTACAAATTCGACGTATTTCGTATACGCAATTGGGTGCGGTTCCATTGTATTTGACGGCACGACTCCGATGTTGCTTAAATTTCTATTAAGTTCAACTATTATACAATACTGTAATACAGAAGGCAGTCGAATATAAAATAAATTACTCTTGAGTTATAATGTTTAAGAAAATGCCTATAAATATTAGTCCCAGATTGATTGACGGGCAATGATACCCAGCGGTTAAATTCGCAAAGGGCATTAGAAGTTGTTCTTATAATCTATACACAAAAACTTCGATATTAGACTAAATTAGTACAGAAGTTTTATTTTTATAATAAAATGGTTACATTTTTTTTTATTTTAGGCTGCAAAATTTGAACTTATAGTTGTTACATTTTTATCTAAAGTCAATTCTACTACTCTAGTTATTTAGTACTACACCAGTAGAAACCCATCTGTAGATATGATTATGCAGCTAAATAAAAGCTTCAAAAATAACTATAATATTTTTTATGATATCTTAAATCGTACTCTATTCCCGTCACATACCGTACATACAATGGACACGCGCTCAGATACAACTACTACTACTTTATTACTTTAGGGAGCGAAGCCGTCAGCCATCCGAATTGGAATCTTATTAGAGATAAAAGAAACTTGACATCATGCAATGCATACAGAAATGGTTGCCTCATAAACCAACCTGTCACATGTGAATAGATAAAAATTACTGACGAGCATTGTACGCAGGGGTCAAAATGTTTCTTACTGTAATTTTGATAAGAGTAATGGACCGATTGTGATGAATTTGAAATTATTTTTTCTATTTGCAAAGAGATGGAGGTTTTGGCGGCAAATATGAGTTCGATGTCACTAATTTCTTCCGCAATATCATTTATGATTTCACGAGTAGCACGGCTGTTTTTGAGATTCAAGGGTGTGAAGAGAATGAAGTCAATTCGCACTGGGACTGCGTGGACGGCTAAGGCCTAATCACCCTTTTCGGGTAGGCTCGTGCCCCTTGTGTGATGATGATGATGATATAACGCGGGTCCAATGCGGATTGCTGGATAAACAAATAATAAATGTATTAATAATATCTCATGTTAATGTATGTAAAGATAAAAAAATCAGAACAATTTAGCTTTATTTGTATATTTTGGCAGCAATAGTCATTTCCCACCAGGGGGATGTCTAATTCCGAAATGGTTTATTATGCAATTCGGTATTTACTTTTATGAGCATGTATTATTTTTTAGTCTTGGCAAGCCTGGCATAGGACGCCCCCCGGCCAGATAGACCGTCGACTTGCGAAAGGTTGCTGGTGGAGGCTGGAAGAAAAGTGGAAGTCCGGGATATCTGGCACAAAATGTGGTAGACCTATGTCCAGCAGTGGACTGCCATGGGTTGAAGAAAGCATTTAAAGCTACAGCAAGAGCAAACACAGATGGCTGCCAGCATTCCAATGCATAGGTTGAATTAGCTTATTAAGTGGATGACAGGGATATCTGGCGCATTTCAAAATATTAAAAAATATCAAGAAATAATTACGTAAATTTTATTTGTTTGAAGTGCTCTCGTGAAAATTGTGTTACGAGATACAAGCTCCTCACAGTATGGATGATTACCTAGGTAACATATAGGTATAGGTAAATATCGCAGTGCACTCACTGCGATATGTTGAAGCGAAGTGCAGCCTAGGGGCGTATTGGTAGCAGCACTCATACATTAAATCTATAATATCCACACAAAAAAAAGTAAGCCTAATCCGCTAGTACCATGGCTATTAAAACACCATGGTTCTGATCTTCCGTATCTACCAACAACCTTTCATTATTTAATGCAAAATGTAAGTCACGAATACCAAACTGTGTATCGTTTAACCATTTATTAGAAACTATTAATTAATATACTGGAGCTCTCTGATATTTTCAACTTTAGTTAGCCTGGGGCGAAACAATTTTCCTTTAGAAGAGAATTCAAAGAACTAAGGTTGTAGTAAAGTTTTACGGTTATTTTTACAACGAAACAATATAAATGCTAATTAGTGGATAGAACTCTTTTTTAATAAAAAATTTTCAGAACTTCTGAAACTGATGAGCCAAATAGTGAGTTAGTTGCTTTATAAGACATCGAATTTGTCGTCCCTATAGTTATCTGCTGGACAACGTCTGACGGGTCATATGATACAAATAATACGTTAAGAAAATGTGTATTTTTTTCTGTACACATTTAAACAATCTATGATTTTAATGCGTCTATTTATGATATCAACCACTGATTGAACATGAAAAAGTCGCATATTTATTTTTATGTGTGAGAATGCG
The DNA here is from genome assembly GCA_019425675.1 of Leucinodes orbonalis. Lineage (NCBI taxonomy): Eukaryota > Metazoa > Arthropoda > Insecta > Lepidoptera > Crambidae > Leucinodes > Leucinodes orbonalis. The sequence goes on from PQWD01007947.1 coordinate 284,675, forward strand.
AATAATTATAATAATTTGGTGTAGTAAAATAATAATTGTATCAATATTCAAATTTATCAAATTGCACCATGCGTTGTATTTGTCTATTATGTGCAACCATGCTTTACTTCGGCATCCGTAAATAATTTCAAACAACTTTACATACTATTTTTACGGAGATTACCGATATTCTCAAATATTAGTCATTACTATTAAATTCAAAAATTTTATGTTTGAAATGAGCTTAGTGATTTCAAAAGTCTAAGCTGAATAATTTGTATAATACTTATACAGTCAGAACTGCAGCATTGGATCATAATAATTATATTGATGATCTTAAATGCGACTACTCACAATTTCGTCCTTGTACATTTAACACCACTGAAGGTGAAAACGCTCACGTTACTTAAACTTAATTCGTTGATCGTTTGTAAATATGAGTTCGAAGACATAATAATCAAAATTTACTGCAGGAAAAGAAACAATAATCCTTTCGTTAGAAGTTCTTATATTTTTGCCACAAATATTTATCAAACAATAGATAATAATATAATTCTGATCAATATGCGTATTAAAATCCGCAAACTTATTTATAGATCCCAATTACAGATTTCCCAATACAGGAGATAGGGCAAGCGGCGTTTAAAGTGCGACAAATGTAAGCTCAACGAGCATACACTGGCTGCAGTTTTACGCACTGTGAGACGAGTCAAGACGCACGAATATTAGAAGAAAATACCGTTTTTTTCCTAAAAATACCATCTGTGCAATTGTAACCTGCCATTATCGCAAGGAATCAAGTAATTTACCAAGAAATATAATAAGTTTTCACTGGTAAGAACCGAAAAGTAATTGCGACACTGGGACTACCTATAAACTTGGCGGCTTGTCCAGTCTAATTGTATATTCGGATGTCTGTGATCCCAATCATACGCTATGAGTGCTCAACTTAAGATAAAACTTTAGTGCCTTACGCAATTGGAAACATTGTCCATAAATTCACTGACACGAGAAATCAAAATGATCAGTACTTCTTCTCTATACTGCACCGAAGTTGACAGTACAATGAAGTTCCCAACATATTCTTACCCAACAGCTTCATAACTTCAGCCTTGCTGATAAGCACGTTCAGATGGCCCGTCGCCAGCGGCATCGCCAACCATACCGCCCACGCGATAATAAGTCTCTTTGCCGCCATTTCACTTACAATCCCGTCATTTCAATTTCACTTTAAAGTACATCTTCACACTACAAATGTCCACGTTATGGTGCATCCATTATTGGAAAAACTTTCGTTGTTTCAATAAAATTACTATTATCCTGGTATTTATATCTAAATTTACCAAAATAAGGTAAGTATTGTCTTTTGAAACTTTGGAGGTACAGTCGTGCAAATTTGTCGAAGTTTACGTATCAGTGACGGCGTAGGGACGAACGCGTCGAGCCTCCGCTGTGTGCGTCGCACTGACGCGTCGGCGATCGCAAGCCAACAAGTTGCTGAGCGTCATGCGCACTCGGCGTAGTGTGGAAAAGCTATTTGTGTTTGTTTTTCAACAAATAATTGCTTGTACGCAATTACCACGGTGTTATTCGGTTTGGTTATGTGATAGAATGTTGAACTGAAATGATTGTTTTTAAATAAGTAATTGAATTTAATTAAATGGGTTGAACTTGATTCTGAAATAAAAACATATCAAGAAAATAATGTAATGTACAAACAAAAATAATTCAGAAACAACACATAATTATACAACATACATTATATTTACATAAAACGAATGAATTAACAATAAAAATGTGTTTGAAAATAAATTGAGCTTAATTGTATTTTGAAGTTTAGGAGATTTAGCACAATTTTATTTTAGATAGATAGATAGATAGAGATATATTGTTACATTTTTTGTTGTCTGCATGACTCCATCCATATTTTTTATACGTCCTTAGCCTCCCCTATTTGCTCCAATATCCCGTTCTCTGCTTTCTCAACCAGTGGACCTGTCACAATTCATACGTTCATCGAGCTAGAGCCGTACAGCGCTTTGTAAATAAATACTAAGAAGCCAAAAAAATACTTAAATTTAAAGTCTAACTCTACAGCGTCAAAGACAACAGATAACTCCATTTCCTCCTAAGGCTTACTCTAACGTCATTAATATTGTACTGCATCGCGGAACGCGCACCATCTATGAAAGAGAGTGTATCTTAGAACTACGGGCCTAATGCAAAACGGAAACGCCCCACCCTGAGACAATTCAATTAATTCCTTTAAAAGACCTCTCGCTATGGAAGCCTTTTAAAATTTAAACACATTTTGACTTAGTACCGAATGAACTTTTCCGATACCGTAACTTTGTTATCGCATGTTATTTTGAAGTTTTAAGGGGATGCTGGTAACGCGAGAGTATTTTTTACTGTTGATGAAAAAAATGTATTTGACATGATACTTTCAACTGTCAATACATCGAGTAATTGTTTACTTGGTGGACCTTTTAACGATTACTCTTTTATTTTTAACTATTATTGATTTTTCTTTTCAGTTTTCTTCTTTTGTTGGTTAAAAAGCACAGTAATTACCTATTTTTTGAAGTTAAATGAAGAATTTGATTTTATGTAGCTAGTTTAAAACATCAAAATTAATTTATTAAAAATATTAGATAATTAGTGGTAAAATGACATAGACTGTTAATTTTGAGGCACATTTTATGTATTAACACACCCCATCGTATTTTCTACGAATACGTTAATGGGCGCCTATGTCCAGCAGTGAACGTGATCAATTGAAGAGTGCAATCCAACACAAATTGTAAGAGAAAGTTGTGGTTCTGAAATTGAAACATAGCAATAAGTGCTAATAATATCGTATTATTTGTTATGTTTTTTTTTTGTCTTTTAAGCCTTTTAATGTTGTTTGAATAGCTAAGCCTTTTATAATTATTTTTTACAGAGTTTTCTTACACTAATATATATACAGAAACACGAGCAAAACTGTCACATTTCTTTCCGTACAATGAATTAAAGACCTTTATCATATTAATTTATACTTTCTTGCATTATTTTTCCTGTATGATGTAACCATTCACTCAACCAGTTTATTATTATTTTATTCATAGCCGTTCATTTCACGTATCCTCTTAATATCATGATTTAAGCATATCTTTCTCAGTTTTAGTCTACTTAGTTTTATTCATTGGAACTACAAATTTATTTTCTTCCCATTTCCGCCATTGGTTTACTCAGTAGCTTTTATTATTGTAAGATTTCCGGATTTTTCTTGACATCGTTCTCTACGAACAAGTGAAATTGGAATAGGTGCCAAGATGTATATGCAGAAACTTCTATTATTCGGGAGTTCGGCCACAGACAAGCGACGTTTATTTGCTGCAAATATTACCCAAAGGTTCAGAAGTTCAATCATAAATAATGTAGTAATCGATAATTTTCTCAACTACACTACGAATTTATTCATTGGTTAACCTATAGACATTGCGCATATATTTCAAGCTCAGACTTGCAACAGTTGCAACACTGCGCAAACCTCAGCTTTGTCTGCATACTCAGCCAACTAGCGCGATTCTGCCCCAGAGTCAACATCGCCAGGTGTTCTAGTAATTACTGAATCAGCTGTTTACCGCGGCCGGTATCAGTAGTTCAATCCATCAGTGGCGTGCCGTGCGCGATCACTATACATTCAGTCGCTAATCTACCCAGGCGGTTTGCTGACGCTTGTTTGATGTATTACGGCGAAGAATACGAGAAACTAGCAAACTGGTGAATATGATGAAAAAGTTGGCTTTGTTTGTTTCGGTTGCTTCTACGTTTTGTTTTACTAGTTCTGGATCTGAACCCAAGCAAGTGTGCTGTCATTAATTATAGTCGAAAACGCAATAAATTATTATTTAATTATACACATAAAGGTAATATTGTTTGGCGCCATAAAGTATTCCGTGATCTGGTTCATGACTCCAAATGGTTGTTTGACTCTCATATAGACAGTATTGTTGCTAATTTAGGTCATTGGGTTTTATTATGTACTGTTCTAATGAATTTTCCCGAATTAAAACAATTAAAATATACTATTGTTCGTTATGCTAAGTCAATATGCTAGTCAGGCATGGAATTCTAGATATTTAATATTATACGAATTGAATGAATCCAAAAAGAGTTTATCTGTTCTTGTGTTATCGTACTAATACTTAACTGATTCCTCAAATTACTACGAGCTTTGTAAAAAATCACCTTCTCTCCTTGGACTTGCGGCGGAACATAAATGATATTACTTCAATCAATCAATAAATCACCCACTCGTCCACTGCTGAACATAGGCTCTCCCCAACGAGCGCAACCATCCGGTCTGAGCAGCCTGCATCCAGCCTCCACCAGCCACCTCCTCAAATCGTCGTCCAACGGGCAGCCGGACGTCCCATGCTGCGCCTGCCTAAGCGAGGTCGCCACTCCAACACGTTTCGGCTCCATCGACCATCTAAACCACCCACTTCCACTTCAGCGTGCTTATTCTGCGACCAATGTCGATAACCTTGCTCCTCTGGCGGATATCTTCATTACGAATTTTATCCGCCAATGAGATCCCGAACATTGCCTCTATTGCACGATATTACTTATTGATGGAAACAACAAGTTTATCCTTTGGTTCAATTGATTGTCCAGATTTACAGAGTCGTGTTAGATTGAGTGTGCCAAGTAGATGTTTGAGAAAACACAACCTTCTTTTCCTTCCACTAGTCCGTACTAATAGACAAAACGAATATCTGTGGCGCTTTTGTGATAAATTTAATCAATTTAATTTTTTTTTGACATTGGCCTTTGAAGCCACACTGGTGTTAAACCAGTGTGGCTTCAGCGAGGAGTGCTATGAGCAGGATTTTTTTAAAAGTATCTGAGTTAAAGTAATTTCTTTGTGTTGGTTTTGTGTTGCCTCATCTATTGTATTTCAATTGTTTAATTTTATTACGCATTTGTTTGTTCTTTTTTATAATTTTTTGTTTTTTTTTGCTGTTGGTTTTCCAAAGAAATAAATGAATATATAGTCGATTTCGTTGGTTGGTCTCAACTATTTATTTCTCCAGCAACAACAGTTATATACTATTATCATAATTCTATTCGGGGTGAAAACGACAGTATATGCAGTACAGTGTTATGTTACTGCAATTCTGTTCTGTGACTTGAAATCTCTGTAGCAGAACTTTGTAGAGTTGCCCCATTTTTATTAAGTGCTTTCAGGCAATATTAACAAAAATCAATCGTTTCGATTAATTTAGAATGGACCAAATGTTTGTAAAATTTATATGTACGGAAGCAGTATTGACGGAAAATAATCACAAAATTCCTTCAAGACTGCTCCTGTCATTACCAGCGTATCACTAACCATCAGGTGAACGTTCTGGTCGTACCGTTCCCTTCACAGCATCAACTATCGTATTAATTTAATTAGGTATTATTATTTAATCATTCCTTAAAACTATATTCTAATTACTGAACGAAACCCATAAATAAATAAATAAAGTAAAATACAGGTTTTAAAATATATCTAAGGTGTTCCTCGAGGCATACCAACTGTTGTATCCCAGATTTTCTCGCAACTCACTCCAGCGGCAGAATCGAACAAATTCACGCTCTAAGTACCTTTACGCTTATTTATTTTTTTATAAAGCGCTCGAATATTAATGAAGGCGAGACGACTTCGAGTTTCGCGGTTGGTTAGATAAGCGGCTGTTACTGGATTCATTGATGTGTTAAGCGTTAAAAAATAAATAAATATAGGGGGAAATATTGAGCAAATAATTTTCTGAACTCATGTTTATTACCTTGTATTTTGCCGTACAGTATTTGATATTATTTATTTTGACATCGTGCAAGCTTGTAACTAGTGATTTCCTAGGAGTCATGCATAAACTGTTGGTCTTTACTTATAAGTTACTACGTAGGTATATAGTTCATCTGCGTCGACAACACAATTATTTGTGGATACACCTTGTTCTTGCAATTTGCAAACATAAAATTTAAAATACTCAGAAAAACTTCATGAGTAATGCTTATTGTTTCAGTACTTTTCTCTTTATATACACAATTATCACGCGATTTAATAAGTACATAAAATATAAGGCATTTGGTGTATTTATGTTTAAGACTTATATTAGGGTAGCTGGATCATCACCATTATACGTTCCGTGTATAGGCCTTAGTCGTTTCGTGGGCCCAATAGCGGTTTCACCGACTTCTCTCTCTCCGTAAGCGAGCGCAGGTTTCATCACGATGTTTTCCTTTACCGTAAGAGCGTCGTAGAAACGTATAAATAATTTTAACATTTAAGTTGTAGCGCAATATTAAATATACAGCTGGAATACAAAGCGTGACGTAATGGTGTCGTAATATATAGTCATCAACATCATCAATAATATTGTCAAGTAAATTAGTACAATTGAGGCTCAGTTTGCTAAAGATATTAATAGATACTTACTCCTAGCCATGACAGATGCAGTGTTGAATTGGGGGCAACCAATAACTGTACAATCGTAGGTATTATATTCCGTCAACAGTGCCTTGTCACTCAATACGACAAATGCTACGAGTAGGTCACATGTACCCAGTAATTTTAGAGCACTTCATAACATTTTTGTTTAACTGGACAATACCTGGCACTGCAAAGGACTTCACATTTACTTCATTTATCCATGTGTGGTTTTATGATAAATAAATTCTTAATCTTAAAGAGTTTATCGGCCTTTTTAACAAAAAAACGCATTGAGCAATGAAACAGAACGTATGCACAATGCTACTCGTAGTACAATCGCTTTCCGTGTCAATGAGAACGCTCGAAATATATTATGGTTCAGTAGGTACCGAAAAGCAAAAAATATTTTGCCTTTGTTAAAAGATTCGATATGATAGTTTTCAAAACCCTCACTCCGAAACAAGTTAAAAGAGCCTGAGTTAGTCTCACTTTACTGTCATGAAAGGTTTTTTGCGTCATTGCAAACGACAATTTCTTTGTTTACCTTTATATTTTTATATTTTAATTATGTCTATAATTATATCTGAATCGGCTACCTTTATAATTGAATTCACCAATCCAATCCTATATATTTTTATTTGACTACAAATATATTTAAACTAATATATCTCATCGTATGTACCAATATCCACTTCATCAAAATTATACAATAATTATTTAACCATTTTCATTTAACTAGAATAATATTATTTTCTTTGTAATTTGAAGTCGGTATTTTTTTGATAAAAATTTGTTCTTTATCAATCGGATAATTTATGGAGAAGCTATAAACGACTTATGAGACGCACAGCAGTTGTCAGTTAGAAGGAAAGTATGGTTATGATAAATTAATATTTTTACGGAACCCTAAACTTTGACCGCTATTTATGTTCCGCCGTTATCATTGAACCGAGCTCGTTATATGTATCTATGGAAATACACCACCAGATTTGAATATTCACTTTGAACCACATTTGAACTTCGCCTCGGCCGTGGTATTTTATTTTCCTAGGAATTTGTTCGGATAACGTGTTTTTCGATACAACATTTTTTAAATGCCTCACAAAGCTACGAACGGTTTGCGCGAAACGTTTTCAATTTTCGCGAAAAATCTGGCGCTCTGTTGACCAGGTATTTAATAGTCGATTATTTCTAAGAATACTAAAAACTGATTTGCCTAATTCAGGCAAAATTTTTCGCCCTAAGTGAAATTTGAGCTTGTCAAGTATATTATGGTTTGTAATGAAATATAGAGTGGTTTTGATTTTAAATGATGATACTCTTGGGATTAGTTTTTATTAGTTTAATATACGTAAGTAAATATAATCTAGATAAGTTACAACAATACATTACTTAACTGGAAAATTTAGGAACCACCTGTCTGGAATGAAAACTAGTTACGCGCTTCGTAGGGCTTTTCTTGATCAGTAAACCAGTGTGTGAATGTTAACATTTTATTTTATCGAATCGTGTTTATGTCGGTCTTTATATAAACCATGATGAAGCCATAAGAGGGGTGGAAAAATCGTACATCAGGGCAAGTCTGATTGTAAAATATGACTACATTTACACAAGAAACAAAAGAAGGTCACGACTGGACTAAGATTCGTCGTTGAGATGATTAAATGTTGTACGAACAGGTTGATCCTTTATGAATCATACTATTTTTTACAAAATTCTTCAGAATAATATTCTGGAGAATGCTTACTCGTAATAATAATCATTAAACGTCCCCACCGAGGGGCACGAGCCTACCCGTATAGGGTGATTAGGCCTTAGTCGTCCACGCGGGCCCAGTGCGGATTGGACGACTTCACACACAACCTTCGAATCTCTTCGCAGGCGTGCATGAAGGTTTCCTCACGATGTTTTCCTTCACCGTAAGAGTGTCGGATAATGTACATATATTTTCGAAAATTCGAATATACATTGGTACGTGTCGAGATTTGAACCTCAGCCTGCCCGGTAGGAAGGCGACAGTCCACACCACTGAGCCACCGACACTCACCTTCCTTCCTTTATTTATTCCTTAATTTTTCTTCAACAATACTTATTTCATCATTTTTCGTTCATCTCAGAATGCCTCAAACTTCGGATTTCAACGACTCGTCTTCTAACTCACTAGCTTGTCTTAAACAATATCCTTATTTTATAATATACATAGGTAGGGTACAGGCAAAACTAATAGCCAAACCACTTTCCACGGGCTAAATTTTGGTTTTGACACTTTGGCGACGTTAAACGTTGGCACGCTCGTTTCGCTCGCTCAGTTCGTAGGCGGTGGTTTCTAGCAAACTATCAGGTTCTAGCTCTCCGTTACCATATTATATTTGATGTTCATTTATATATTGTACCATACTTACTTTTTAAATTGGTTAAAACTATTTTCGACTGTATTTTTCCTTACTTTCTTTTCACATACCCTCCATGATGCGCACTGCAAAGGACTTCTTTGTTTCCGACTCATGTATCTACTCTTTACACTTTTAGGGAAAAGATCTTCATTCAGTAGTGGATATTTTAGACTGTTATGATGCTGATATGCTTTAAGGTCATTTCAAAAGTATTTTCTTGGTAAGTCGACTTGGCTGTCTCGGAATTCAAAAGCGAGAGAAAATTACTTTTGTGCATGTGTCTTTTCTTTTCGAAAAGAGTGTATTACTGAAAATTAAATGTGTGCCAATCGCGAAAGTTGAAGATTATAAATAGTGTATAATTTTGTAATTTTAAGCATATATGTAGCACTGTGATTGTTTTCAAACAAGTAACAAAGCGCTGTGAGATATAGGGCTCGCTCGCCATGACACCACCAATGAAATGTACATGCGAGAACCTTTTTAAGGAGAAAACAATGAAATGTTAAACTGAATAAATCGGTCGAATATCCAGTTTGATAAAAATAAATCGGTATTCGGCAAAACTTCAGTCGTTTTAAGATAAGATAAGATAAAAATTATTTATTGCACATAAGAAAAAAAAATACAATACAACAAGTAACAACAAAAGACAAGTACAAAGTAGGCGGCCTTATTGCTAAGGTAGCAATTTCTGCCAGGCAACCTTTGGGTAGAATAAAAATATTTATAGGTAAGCGGACTAGTGCAAAACTACGTTTTAACATATTATAAGACCTAGTTTTTTTGTAAAAAAAATGTGCATTCTTGTTATAAAGTTTCCGATTGCTCATTCTCAGTACTATAATTATATTTTTTTACATATCAATGTTTCCTTTTCAGTCGACAATATAAACAACCCAGCATACTATCGTGTCTGATCCATACGACTCGTTGCCGAGAAAGTTTGCTTTGCTAAGGAAAGGGAATATTTGTACAGTCTACACAAACATTTAACGATCTCTTACAATATTGAGGGTGTGTTTGCTATGTTTTATGATAATCTAGACACAGTACGGATGTTGGCGTTACATCTTGCGGTTTAATCAATTCTACCGGGATCATGTTATTGCGATACCGAGGATTCGGGTACCGTATGAAAGACCCTTTAGATTTTGTACTATATATCGTATCGCGTTGGGTTTATATATTATTTAATTGATGTAAAGAGAATTTCATCATATTTTAATTAGTTAGAAACAAAAAAAAATATTGAAAGTAACACAGTTCAGGAGGCATAATTATTATTCGTGAAAAAAAAAACTAAAGATAGCGCACTAGATTAGCAAGTTGAAGTGATAATGAGCTAGACGTATGTTCTTACATACGTCTGGTTCGCTGTCTTTTCACTGACTGTTGAGGGCCTTTAGAACAGGCGAGTTGCTGGAGTGGCAACTGCGTGTTGGTAAGCATAGCGTGCCAGTATAGCATGCCAGACAACGAAGACCAACCGTTGACGTACCGACAATTTGCGAAAGAAAAGACTTATATACAATTTGATTTATATCCCTTTGTCTCCTGGATGGGGCTGAGGGCATCCACAGTGCTCCGTCCCCTATGTCCAGCAGTGTGCTGCTATAGGTTACAGATAGCGAGAGAATACAACATAGGGGCCATTTTAATAATAATAATCTTTATTTCCATAGAGACATAAACGCACACTAGTAGACGTAGCGACTCTGCACTAAGCAAGATTGCTTGGATTGCAGCAGTCAATTGCTGCCTACACAGTTACCATTATAAATTTATTTCTTTAGACTCCAGACTCGGGGGTAAATATTGCAATTTAAAGACATACATTTATTTTTTAAGTTAGTATTGATGTGACGACATCATTGACACTAGCGTTATTAAGTTTCATCCGATTTTATGTTTTAAATGCCTAAAACAACATTAAAATACTATTATATGCTACTTATAAGCAACAGCAATCACTTTATTTTAAATGAAAAAATAAGGTCCACAAGGCAAATACTTCTTACTTCTTTATCATAAGCTCATAGACGTCCCACCGAGGGGCACGGGCCTACCCACGAAGGATGGACAGGCCTTAGTCGTCCACGCGAGCCCAGTACGGATAAGCCGACTTCACGCACAACCTTTGAATTTTCGCATGCATGCGCAAGTTGTGATGTGCTGATGAAGTGCACAGGTTTCCTCACAATGTTTTCCTTCACCATAAGAGCTACTGTATATCAAAAACAAAAAAATAAGATTTTAAACTAACGCGAACACAAATATTACTATCTACAGGGTACGTAGCCAAAATTTGAAATTTATGTATCCAACCAAACTTTAATTGATAAGTGTAAATCTAATTAAAACTCCTATAATACCACAGAGTTGAACACAGATCGGGAAACCAAAATGGCCGCCACAGCGTAAACATCATCCGGAACACGCTGAAATTGCAATTCAAACACATTATCTCATATTTCGACTGAAGCCCGCTGTAAATATTTGACGTTGAAACCTTAAATCTTTCGGATATCTTATCCGGTGCTCCGGTAGCCGGGTCAGGGTAAACAGACGTGAGAGGAATTGGAGAAATTTATAATAGGTATAACTTGAATTAATTGTTGTAAATTTCATTGGTAGTATTTCCTACCAGCAGCGGAATTTCCTGACAAATATGACATAGGAACCTTCAAGAAAAGAGCGTATTCCTTCCATAAAGGTAAGCAATGCACCGGTAGCGCTTCTAGTGCCACTATTGTTCATGGGCGGAGTTGAACACTTTCCATCAGGCGTCTCTCTTGCTCGTTTGCTCCCTATAACATAAAAAAAAAAAACAAAAACCATACTTAAAATTAAACTATGTAAACTCGGTACAGAATCATCTTGGTAATATTTCACCGCAGTGCCCGATATTGTCCGAGAACGCGAAGTATTATTTGCTCCTGGAGTTCGGAGGGCCCACAAGAAATTATTATATGAAAAAGACCTTTCGACTTCGCGGGTGACTGGCAACACTTCGCAAAAAAATTACCGTCTGTTTGGCAAAATTTACCGTATTAAGTAGTTATTATTTTGTCTTTGTGATCTGTCCTCAAATTGTGTTCAATTCCGCGGATTTCTTTATAAGCATTGTTAAAAATTATCATGAATCATGAAAACATCACGCAAGAGTTAGTCCAATTTCTGCCAGAGCTAGCTTGCTGTTCGGCAGGTGTTACGGTACTATAAATAAATTAATATCCACTGAGATTCAAACAGCACCATCTAGTCCCAAACGAAGCCTTTAACCTATAATATGGGTACTAAACAAAGGATAAAAGTAAATATATAAAAACTGAGTGTTTTACAAAAATATATGTTCTGTTCATGCACATAAATGTTTGTACTACCCGGGGATCAAACCTGAAACCCTTTATATAAGAGCCGACATGTCAACAATTACGCTGCATGGTTTGTATATGCAATTAGGTATTCCTATTGAATCTATCGCAGTCCACTGCTGGACATAGGTCTCCCCCATTTTGCGCCAGATATCCTGGTCCTCCGCTTTCCTCATCCAGCCTCCACCAGCGACCTTTCGCAAGTCGTCGGTCCATCGGGCCGTAGGGCGTCCTACGCTACGCTTGCCGAGACGCGATCTCCACTCCAGAACTCGTCTGCTCCAACGGCCATCGGTTCTGCGACATACGTGACCAGCCCACTGCCACTTCAACTTGCTGATCCGGTGGGCTATGTCGGTAACTTTAGTTCTCTTACGGATTAAATCAGGTATCTACACATACTTAATTATCATATTAAATAAAAATAATTATTTAATACTTACCAAACCTTTAAACGCCCCAAACTTCAGTCGGGTTACAACATTTAATTTCTCGTTTGTAAAACTCATTGAACATTCCGTTTCGGCGTTCTAACACCGCAAAATGCAATCAGAATTAGCAACTGTACTGGTGCTGACAAGAGCGCCCTCTAGCCGAGTAATTGCGCTAAGCTATTAACATATAAAGCACTTAAGTATATTCATACTATGTGTTATAATTCCATCGTTTTTACAGTGGTTGATGAATAGAAACACAATCATGAGTGATTGAAAATGCATAGGTACGAAATGCTATCCATTAATACTCAGTTTAAAAAATCCTTCGCAATATTGTTGAATGTTTAGTTATTTAAACTATCTATATAGATACATTAGAATACTTGTCGTTGTCAATGTCGATGATGATAATTTTAATATTTTTTCCATAATCATAATAATATTATGCCGTCATTTAAATAGTGTATGTCCACTCATACTACTGCAGGACGCAGGTTCAACTCTTGCCACGTACGGATGTGTTTTTGAATTTTCGTAATTATATAGACGTTATCCGACCTTCTTACGATGAAGGAAAACATCGTGAGGAAATCTGCGTACGCCTGCGAAGAGATTCAAAGGTTGTGCGTTGAAGTCAGCCACCCTGGGACTGGTGGTTATTAATGACTACTATCCTAAGATTGTAGCCAGGACCGACAGCATACCATGTCCTCGAAAACACGAAATTATCTTCCTTATCAGAAAGGTGTTTAAGCCCACAATGTCGTAATTAAAGTTGGCACAAGACCACATATTATATTGATTACTAACTTACGAACTAATCAATATGGGTATAACTACAGTTGTATACTTTACATGTAGGTACATATAGGGCTCTTATACTATGATCTTCGATGTTGCATTCTGCTTTACCGGTCGATAAAGTAGTTGACGCACCGCAGGCCAAGTTTCCCAAAGTTTCTCTAATCCGGATGCCGTGAGCTATTGCTGAAGCTTGTATCGAAACTTGGCCTGCTTACTCGTAAGGAGCTATTAAATTCTGTAGATACTTTTTACATTTTATAGCTTGTTACACGTCATTTAATATTTGCGTGCAGTTGTAAGAGCCAAGTTGTTCCATACTGAATAAAAAAATAGCTCATGTTTTCGTAACTGTGCACCCATGGTTGGATGAGTACTAATATAAAAACTTATAAAACGCGAATCAATTTTCAGCTTAGTAAAATAATAATCGTTGTTTTATTTGTAACTTGAAAAGTCATCATCATCATCATCATCAGCTCATTAAACGTCCCCACCGAGGGGCACGAGCCTACCCGTATAGGGTGATTAGGCCATAGTCGTCCACACGGGCCCAGTGCGGATTGGACGACTTCACACACAACCTTCGAATCTCTTCGCAGGCGTGCATGAAGGTTTCCTCACGATGTTTTCCTTCACCATAAGAGCGTCGGATAACGTACATATATTTTTCGAAAATTCGAAAATATATTGGTACGTGTCGGGATTTGAACCTCACTGAGCCACCGACGCTCTCAACTTGAAACTTGAAAAGTGCTGTAGCTGAAATATAACTTTAAGAGCCTACTAAAACTCTCCTTAATGGTACTCGCCAAGATTTAACACACACTGGACTACACTATTGTAGCTATTACTCACGTAGGGCTGTCACACGTTCCGCTGTTTAGCGCGTCGTTATAAAGTCATAAACCTAAAAACCCGGCTCCTTTAGCGGTGTGTGGTCTAACGCAGAAGCTTTGCGGTGTCTTTATTCAACTCTTATTATATCCAAGTAAAGACACACAAATTATTCGACGTTCCATTTTTCGAAATTTCGTATCACACATATTTGGATTTAATCTGTTCGGTTTCGTACCACTTCAAGTAAGAATATTAAAGAAAAATTGTACCCCGTCCCTAAAAACTTTTTAACGACAAAAAAAAACACCGTCACAAAATTGCATACAGAATATAATTTAAAATATGAAAAAAAAACATTAACTGGTTAAAATATTATGAAATTGCATTCTAATGATGTAAATAAGTATTCATGCAGCTGTACTCACCTTAACTTTCACAATAAAGTATTAATATGTCAACTCGATTATAATAGTTTTTTTTAATTAGTTTTCTATTTGTATAACATTTTCAATAAGCATTTATGATGAAATAACGATAATATACCATTAAACTATTTCAATATACACGAAAAATTACGTTTCATGTTAGCATTTTGATATCTTAACATCGCTTATCACTTGTTCCACAAACCAGGCACTGGATTAAACGGCTGATGGTCATGCGAGTGGTGGTGGCATGCTGTCCAAACATAAGCTCACGGGTCAGCGCCATTTTTCCATTATCGGCTGATTTTACAACAACTCGTGTCAACTAGTAATTCCATGTGAAATAAATACTAAAACGCTGCTGCGGTAGCCCTGTTTCCTATGTACAAAATATTTTTTGAATTAACATAGTTTTATGTGAACAAAGGAAAATATTTCCGTCAGGCAAGTCACTAGTCAGGTCAAGTATGCTTACAATTTAAGCTCATGCTTACAATAGATATAAAAGTGCTAAGTGTCTGCGTAGTTTAACAGCGTTGGGCTGCGCGCCCCAGAGGTCGGAGGTTCCAATCCTGCGAGAAAACGTCACTTGTGCGATTTTTCCTAGTTTAGTGAGGATATTGTAGACTGAATCACCTGATTAAGTTCAGTCGTCGGTCCCAGCTACAATCGAATAGTAGTGGTTAACATCCATTGCAATGCTGTGCTGCAAGGCCCGAGATGATCTACGAGTTTCTTAATTACCTGTATATATCATACAGTCTAAGAAGTTCAGTGTTGAACCAAAGACATTCTCAAACATTTCTGCGTGCTCGATCCTCAACACTCAAAACAATATATCGGCTCAATTGTACTAATAATGATAAATATCCAATCACATTCACACAGCGCCACCAAGCCCTAAACTAAACACTAGGCCATAATATGGGTACTAAACAACGGATACTTACTTATAAACTTTTTTTGTAAATACATACCTATCCTACTTAGAAACAAATGCTTACACCAAATGGGTCGTCAAGTTACTTAGGAAAGCCTGTGTTGGCGGCAGATACTTATGTACAAATGTCATCACCCCTATTCTTCCCGCACGAGCTGTAAGAGGTGACCATTGTTATCTAACACATATATTCATCATATGAGCTCATTATATGTCTCCACTGAGGAGCACGAGCCCGTATAGGGTGGCATAGGCCTTAATCATCAATGTAAGCCCAGTGCGGATTGGCCAACTTCAAGCACAACTTTTGAATAGCATCGCAGGCGTGTGCAGATTTCCTCACGATCGAAAGAGCGTCGGATAAACGTACATATAATTTCAAAAATTCGAAAACAGATTGGTTAATATCGAAAATTCTGAGACATATTGGTGTGTGGGATTTAAACCTGCACCCTCTAGATCGTTAGTCAGCAGTCCACACCAATGAGCCACCAACGCACTTGGTGAAGACTGTTGCCTTATACACATGTTACAGTTTCTTAATTCACTTAAGTTTAATTTGTATTATCATGTGTTTAAGAGACTTGTGCCTGAGATAGGTGATATAGAAAAACCATTGTACAAGGTTACCAGTGCATCAAGGTCCAAGTTATCGTATACATTATACAACCTTAGGGAAAAAAAATTACACGAAGTCTTTTTATTAAGTTGTCGTCAAATATTTTATAACAAGAAAACATTTGTGGCTTAGAAGACAATGTTTCGTAAATAAATTTACGGTGTTCCTGAAACTGATAAAGATAATTTATAAAAAAAGTGTAATAATTTGAACCAACATTTCCGAAATAAAACCATCAAACACCATATTACCATACAAATGTTTACTGAAGTCCCATTAGATCAAATAATCCTCAAAGTCAAACTATAAAATCGTCTGTGAACACTAAATCAAATAGTCGTTAAATATAATGGTGTGCACCCAGGTCAAACAAATATCACCGTTAGCCACATGGTTGTTTGCTATGAATAGCTATACATTTCAAGTAACGGTGGTATATATTGGTACAATTTCAAATGCAAAACTGTCAGTATATTACTGACAGTTTATATTTACCGTAAGTGCAGTAAGTGTTACCGATTATGTGATTCTAATTATTATTATCAAATATATTATTGATTTTTATATATTTATTACTCAGCTAATAAGTCGCCTACAAACAGATTTACCTAGTTCAAGTAAAATGTGTGTTTTTAAATTTTTCTGATTTATGATTATGTTATATATAATTTGATTTACGGTCAAGAAAATGGCTAGTTGTTCTTTAGCCTTTAATTGAATGCCGGCGGCGTTTGACGAATAGCCTAGGCGTCCAATGGAATGTCTAATTTAACATGTGACATACATTTATAATTATGAAGCATTTTTTTCTGCCAGATTTTATATATAACATTATTACAGTATTAAATAAACTGCAAATTCACAATCAAATTCATAGAAATATCCCAGTTATCGCCGAAATAAACGACGCGAATTGACACCCCATAACCAATTCAATGCATTCCTGAAAGCAGTGAACTGAATGTAATAAAAACTCTTTAGAAGAAGGTTTCAAATACCAACTCGATAATTTCTGGAATTGTTCCCGCTTCACCTTCAATATTAGGAACGAATCGCAACAAACTTTCTCAATCCTGAAGTTTTCCACTCCAACGAGTTACAACTAAAATAATTGCCTGAGTCGGAACGCACCGCTGCACTTTCATTGCTGCTTTTCCTTGTATTACACCGATTCTTCGATTTTTTTAATATGTTTATATAAAAATAATCAGATAAGGTTGTTTTGAGGTGCCATAATATAACACATTCATTGATGATTTCCTTGCAAAAAGTAGATTTATTTCAATCAAAACATCAATAATTAGCGCACAATTATTATTCTCATTATACAAATTGTATGTGGTTAAAACTATTTCAAAAAATATTATCTTATTGTTAAGAACTATGTTATTTAAAGATTTGTGAAATAGTAAGAAATGGGTACTATTCAAACAAATACTTGATAAACAGTCGTGTGTAATAATCTTCGATAAAAAAATATTTATACTTATAAGTAAATGTTATAAAATACATAGTTTAATATATCGTCTTTAAATCTTCAAAGAGTTCACATAACATCTGATGAAAATAGCAAAAGCCTAATTTCCAAACGTTTCAACTACCACAATTAACGTGGTTTCAAAGTAATTGTACTAATAGTTTGGGACGAATACAGCGCAACTTTGTCGATTGTACCCTAACTATGACATTACACTTCGGTGTAATTGCTCCAACTAGTTGGAATTTTAAAACGCGTCACAAAGAGAAAGGGGACTAAGTGGCCGGAATAGAGAGCAACTACCCTTTTGTTATGTGCAAAGTGGGCCGGGTGTACCCCTTTGTAGTATAATTGGGAAGTGCGAGAATTGACCCGACACCGAAGACACTAGTCGCTTTTCGGAGCGAAGCATTTCATGATTTAAATTCAAATACAGGAGATTCAAAGTAAAGCAGGTTAAAGGCAAGGTTTATAGGTTAACGTCCCATGTTGAGAAGTCGGTTATTACACCAAGGGTATCCGGGTTCGAAACCCGGGCAGTACAAACATTTGTGTGCATGGACATTTGTGTTTAAAAAACACACACACAGAACGTGTCACTCATTTTTTTCGATGGTAACTGATTTCAAGTCATTTTATTTCAGATATAAAAATCCTTATTACATAAAAATCCATATTCCATAGTTTCAGAGTTTTGTCGTGCGGGCTACAAAATACATGGTGCTGAAGAAGCCATCCATTTGGTAAGGATGAAAGTTTTAAGGAAACCTCGATGAAAGGTGACGAAATGAATTTCTTATATTAAAAAATATATCTTTTTTAAAAGAATCAAATTAGAATTTAATATTCAATCGTGCATAATAGACGGACTCCGAAACCAAAAGCTGTCTGTGTTTTTAAGATAAAATTCTTAGAGTTTTTACCTCAGAAGGAAATACAAAAGAAAATCTTCGAAGAAGATTCCTTTTTAACTGGAGGGAAATAAACTTGAATTCACACAAGCTTCATTGCACTTCACAGTTACCAACTTCCAGCTAAGATTCGAACAAAAACAACTTTCCCCGATGAAGATACAAATTTTAAAATTCAGAGTGTCGTCTGGTGGAAATATTTTTCTACTTTTTAAGTTCCCCGTATATATTCATGGCGTTCAGTTCATCGATGCAGAAAAGTGAAACTATTCTGAAGCCATTCCCGTTTCTGCACGACTTGAATTTGGTGCAATTCATGAAGTGACAGCGATATGAAAATCAGTTTTCAATCAGTTGGACTTGAGCTGAACGATATCAATTCCATATTCAAATATACTGTTGTTTCACTTAAAATTTTACAGAGAGACAATGTCAGAGTAGTATCAGTTTCTATGGTAAGGCCTGCCGCCACTATCTGAAACCTTCTTGAAACTTTAATATTTTAGGATTGTATAATATTCACCGATACTGATTATATAAGTATAGGTGACTAGCGCTCCACATTTTTATTCTAGCCATAAGCCGTGTAATGGTTGCTCGTTACAAGATATTTCATTATCTTAGTAAAATACTTTCACCTTATAAGTTTCCTTAAGGCTACCTAATCGAATCATCTATTCATCAAAGACAATTGAAATTAGCAGGACCATTTTGAAGTGTTTTACTGTATTTTTAATAAACTAACTCGGAGCCCTAACCGAAGGATTAAAATTTTCTCTGTTATTTTATTTTTAGTATTAACTTAAAAAGACAAGTCCACATTTATCGCTTGTGATACATACCAGAGTTATAGAAACGAACGTCTACAGTTCGAGCAAATATTCCATCGGATACGTTGTTTGATCGGGACATGTTTACCGACAATATTGGGAGCGTTTTTGCGAGAGACCTCGCGTATTATGTTCGGCTTTGTGGCGCGGTATTTCTTCAGAACGGGGTATGGTAAGTTGACGCGAGGCACATTCGGGAAATACTACCGTGAGGACGTTTACCAGATTGTATGCTAGTCAGATATCAAGCAGACATTTGTAAGAGTGGTTTGTAGTTGACACATAGTCATGATATGTGAACGAGGAGTAGTCTTGTACTGGCTTAATACAGTGTAATTTGATTATAGGCACTAAATACTAGACATTTACATTAACTTTACAGACTACATCATCATTACACCTTTTTGAGACTGATAGAAATACATTATATTGGTTTTTATTTATTACAGTACGCTCATATACTTATATATTTATCTTAGTGACAGTAGTAAGAAATCCAACATATAAACATACACAATGAGTTTATTATGTCTGATAAAAAGAATGACAAGTTACCTAAAAAATCTATTAACCTTCTAAACCTCTCTTCTCCCTTTGCAAACATTTCTAAAAAATAAACTTATTTAATAAAATTCCTTTAGGGTTCATGTAAATGCCCTCTAGAAAATATAATAAAAAAATCTCCAAAATAATACAAACAGTAACCCTTGTACAGTCCCTACCGAATAAAATATCATAAGAATATTAGCAAATTTAATGTAGACCTATGTACCTAGTTCAATTTTATGGCTATGCTATGTGGAAAATAATTTTCCGTTCAGTTTGATGTTCTTGGCTAGTTATAATGATATTCATTTATTTTTTAGTAAAAAGATGAACTGTCTTCGTCAAACTCATAGCCCAAGAAACAGATCGCATCCGAAGCTCAGGTAAAAAGTCAATTTCCACTGGAATCAGTCCGCTATTGCATTTGAACGCGTGCCAAGTGCCGCATTCGGATGTGGGACAAGAGGCTGCGGCGTTGCTTTTGGACCTTTTTCCAGAAACACGCCGCGGAGAAAGTTTGAGACCGACGGATGCAGATATTTGAAAACTGGCACAATCTGAGTACAACTATAATTGGACAGAATAGAGATTTAGGTATCATATAATGTGACATTAAAAATAAAAGTATGAAATAAGAAAGAAAGTAAATATTTATTAGACCACTATTACACACATTGACAGACAATGCTATTTCATCGAAACGACAGAAATAAGTACAAAAAATGCACAATGATTGGAAACAAAACATGTAGTAAAAAAACACTATGCCTATAATCGGTCAGCTTTACCAGGGAATCAATGCAAATGTATTTTAATTGATTAAGCTACTTATACTTTTAATTATCATCGTTAATCCAAATAATATTATATTAATTGATTTAAAGTCAATGACACTACATAATTTTGCAAATAAACAAAAAAGGCATCTATAGCGACACACAGTGCTCAGTGGGCTGTCTGTATATGATGAGATATCCCACGTAGAGAGTTAATTATTATTATTATTTCCAAGCCGATTTCGGCTACAGTGACTGTTGCACGGGTTCAGCAGCCAGCGTCTCTCTGAACCGCGCGGACATGTGCTCTCATATGGCTACTGTAGACAACTTTTGCCTTAAAGGTCCTTGAGCACTTCGGGCACGTGAGTACGCCACCGCTATAATTATAAAGTAAAGCCGTTGGTGATCTGTCTTTAATTTTATCTCGCTTAGTGTCGAGTTCGTCTCTGCGTGAGGATTCAAAGGCGTTGATGTTTTGCCTTCAGAGACGTCTCCATTCCGGACGCTTTACAGTTGATGTCTCCCACGTTAAAGGATCAATACTGCAATTTTTCATATGACGTTTGAGAACATCCTTGTACCGCAAGAGCTGTCCACCATGCTTGCGCTTGCCTTCTTGAAGCTCGCAGTAAAAGATGCGCTTAGCCAATCGCTCCTCCGGCATGCGGAACACATGACCACACCAGCGCAATTGGCGCCGCATCAGATATGCTTCAATACCGTATGCCCATGATATTGCGCAAACTCCGAAGATGAAACTGGTCCAATGTCTTTATATGTCTTCGATAAAGGCACCAAGTCTCTGAGAAGTAGAGAAGACTCGGCAGGACAACGACTCTGTACACTGCGACCTTTGTTTCTATTTTTTGGTCATGCGAGCGAAATACCTTGGATCGAAGTTCGCCGAAAGAAGCTGAGGCAGCAGCAATCCTGCTATTTATTTCGGCGTCAAGGTCGCATTGCGATGTTATTATGCTTCCCAAGTACTTGAACCTCTCTACACGCTTCAGGACATCTTGACTGAGACTGATTTCCAGAGGAAAGTCTGTAGGAATTCCTGTGGTCATAACTTCGGTCTTAGTTACGATTATCTTCAGCCCGAACTTAGAACATGCCTCGTCAAGACCAGTCATCAGCTGTTGAAGAGAGGTTGGGGACTCAGCTAAAAAGCACAAGTCGTCTGCGTACATGATCTCGGTGATGAGTTCATGAGAGACCTTGGTACGGCTTTCAATCTGGCAGGATTGAAAAGCATACCATCAGTTCGGAAACGGATATGGATGCCTGCAGAGACAATTTGATTCAGGCCTTTGCCAGAATCCTGGCAAAGGCCTGAATCAAAGTTATCTAGCGAGTATTGGTAAAATGAAATGAAATGACATTTATTCGTAATTCGTAATCATAGGTACAAAAGGTTTCATACAAGTATTACGTTCCGCTACGATTGACCCGGTGGGTCATGCGAATATTTATTTTTTGAAAAAAACATGGTAAATATTATACTATTTTAATGATAGTAAGTAATTAGTAGTAGGTATCGGGAGTCTATCATTAATGTACCTGTCATCTGTATTTAACTTCTTACATTCGCGTAAAATAGATTCATCTCTCATAAATGTAATTCATACAATATTATAATTTTAACGTCTCACTGCAATCGTATGTC
Source organism: Leucinodes orbonalis (assembly GCA_019425675.1). NCBI lineage: Eukaryota > Metazoa > Arthropoda > Insecta > Lepidoptera > Crambidae > Leucinodes > Leucinodes orbonalis. Next base: position 307,164 of record PQWD01007947.1, read on the forward strand.
CCGCACCTTAGTGGTTGCAAATTCAATGTCACGTGAAGCCACTTCGCCAAATGGAAAAGTTTATAGTTCAAAAGTTAGAACGGAACATGTCCCGCTCCACCCGGAATAAGGATTGATGAGGTTTAAATTGGATCGGTGTGCGATTATGGATATAATTATGGGAATTAATAATTCTAAAAGCCATTCTGTGAGGGTTTCAGCTCGTTATTCAATTTTGATGTGGGGATGTTGCAAAAAGTTATGATGTAATTTTTAATCCATTTACTTTCGAAGATTCTTTAAAATATGATGATATTTTGTGCTTTATAGGCCGCTTTATGCAATAAGTGACATCAACTTGAATGAATGGGTGTTATGACTTTTATGTTATTTAGTGTAGAGACAGGCCAGTTCTCTGTGATGTTAAATGATATGCCTGCTCATAGCAGATACCCTGCGTCGGTCAATCAAGACCGCAGTCTCATACACTTAGTTATTGACTAACCACTATGTAACATACAAATTGGAAAGATAAAAAGGAAACAATCAAAAATTAACCGAAATGTTTTTCAGCTATAGCGGGCAAACGGCTCATCTCATGGTAAATGACACCGTTACCTATGCTTATTTGCAAGACCAGAGGGCATTGAAATGCGTTGTTGAACTTTTGAAAGGGAAAACTCTTATGAGAAACAAAAGAAAATAAATGAATAAAAAACAATAAGGTAATGGAGGGATCCCACCACAATATCAGGGATGAGCTGATAAAAAGAAAACGAGACTTTGACCAAAGTCGACTTCTGCCAAAGGCGTTGGACCATCGAATTGTAAAGTGGTCTGGTCTCTTTAAAATTCTGCGATGAGGGTCGCTGAGGAAGACCTTGTAGTAACAAACACACTCAGTCATTACTTGGGGGATGTTTACGACTACCATCATTAGTTAGCCAGGAAAATTTACTTAAGTACCTCCCAAAGTACGGAAGCACAAGAGATATGAAATCCGGGCACCCATCCGATGGTCAACCACTGCGATAGTTGCTTGACTCGGCATCAATCCCCGAACAGACTAATCACATTAGTATGATTGCGATGCAAACCATAGTTTGTCCATTAGAGCATTATCGATGGGTTTCGAATTGCACCAGGCCCCTGGGAGTCGACCCCCTGTTCAGTGAAGGGGTGACAGATATATTTAGGGGCAGCTGTTTTTCTGAAGTACATATATGCACCATTTGCATTGTTTTACTCCGTAATCAAAGTTAGAGCTTTCAATACACAAGCAAAACCTGAGCGAAGGCTTATAATATTCTCAAGTATAAGTAAGAGCGTCGGTAGCTCATTGGTGTAGACTGTTGCCTTCCGTTCTGGAGGGTACAGGTCAAAATCCCACCATATACCCTTCCTCCCTCGGAGCGGTCAAGTGTGGACGTGTTTAAAGTTGTTGTACATATTTTATTTTAAATATTAAATTAAAATTGTGCTGTCTTCGGACTCGGAGAGGGTGCTCCGCTCCAGCTGTCGTTGGGCTTCGCATTTGAAAATTGAAAAATTTTTTTGTCGACCGGGGTTCGATCTTCCGTTCGTCGTTGAGAATCGAGGTTAGTCAATTCCGACATGCGAGCCACTGGGCCATCGTAACGTCGCTCGGCCAGCGTGAATTTTGCCATCATATAGCGCGGTCGAAAATCTACTAGGAAAGATAACTGCTACGACCACTACAGCTTGCTACAAAATTGTCTTGCGGCTACGCTGAGCACCAGGAGCTATCTAACTACATTGTTTTACTAACCGTCAATAAATTGTGCATAATGCCCCTTAAACGCACACCTCCTCCTTCATCATCAATAGTGGAACAAGATGTCGCCGCACCTTGCATACGTTCTCTTGCCCCCTTATCGGGATCTACTCCAAACCTGAACAATCCAGACAACGAGAGCACCATTACACGATTTAAGAGGAAACGTGACGACTGCACCTGTAACATGGAAGAGATTCGATCATTGCTTTCTACATCAAATGCGCAAACTGACAAGAAGTTCTCCATCTTACAAAATACACTCTCTGAAATTCTAGCACAGAATTCTGAAATAAAGGAATCCATCTCGTTTATTTCCAAGCAGTATGACGATCTTAAAATTAAAATGGATACATTGGAATCTGCCCGTAAATCGGACCGTGACTACATTATACAACTTGAGGAGAAACTTGAAACTGTTGAGCGGCATCTGTGTTCAACGAGGATTGAAATTCGAAACGTCCCGAAAAAAACTGACGAGAATAAAGATGATCTCTATAGTATTGTTATGAATACTGGCTCTACCCTGAGCATGAACATCCAGCATAGTGATGTTAAGGATGTTTATCGTGCTGGTAAAAAGGATCTAGCATCGGCGATAGTTGTAGATTTTATCAGTGCGCCTATTAAAGAAAAGATAATTCATGCGTCCAGACAATTCAATAAGACATACAAAAATAATAGACTGAATACTGGGCATTTGAAACTAAGTGGTCCGGTTAAGCCTGTTTATGTGTCGGAGAAATTGACTCCTAAAACTCAACGCATTTACTATCTATGCCGCAATTTTGCTAGAGAAAATGAGTATAAATATTGCTGGACTTCACATAGTAAAGTATTTCTTCGACGGGCGGACGGGCAACCACAAATATATGTAAAAAATGAATCAGATCTAAACGACCTTAAAAAAATGTGACTATATTTACAGGTACAAAATATAACACTTCACTACAGCTTAACATTACTACAAAACACACATTTCAAATATCAGAAATTACTTACGCAACAAACTAACATTTACTACCATTATCCGGAAACAGTAACCAAGCAGCAATTTTTTCTCAATATTTCACTTAAACTAAATAACATCCCGTATATAATATGTAAACGCTCAAACTCCGATGTATTACTATTTCATGCATTCTCTAAATGTCTAACCTTGAAACAATATATTTATGACGAGGTAACGTACTTATTCAAATATGAATAATATAACAAACGATTTGGATAGCTATTATGTAGCAAATTCATATAATTGTGATACTGAATTCTGTAACGCGTCTATGAAATCAAACGCAAACTCATCTCTGAAAATTATTTGTCAAAACATAAGAAGTATCTATAAAAATATGGACAATTTTTTGACTCAAGTTACTAGATTCAGCTTTGATTTTGATGTGTTTATCCTGACAGAATGTTGGCTGAATGATAACAAATCTATTCCATACTTGCCGAACTATGCTTCATATTGTTCTAGTAAATGTCTCAATCAGAACGACGGTATAGTTGTTTATATAAAGAGAGGTTTAAAATGTACCGTAGTTGAACCGGAACCAGTAGGTGGTAATTTTCTTGCAATAAATATTGATCCGGATATATTTATTTTGGCTACTTACAGATCCCCTTCTTTCCATAGCATTGATGGGTTTCTTAATTCTATAGAAAAAGTGATTCGTCCCATTAATACAAATAACGTTATGGGGTTTGCGTATATGTGTGTTACCTGATAGATGGTGCAGGTTAATCGACCAAGGAGTCCAGTTAAACAATTGTTCACTTGATCGTTTATTATTGCGATGAACACAATCACAAGCACAATAAGTACAGCACAAAAGTCTCACAGAAAGTACAGAAGGAGTAGAGAAGAGATAGTGATAGACAGAAACATTAAACAGATAGATTAGCGACTAAATAATAGTTTAGCGTAAGCAAGCAAAAATGTAAGCGTATGCGCAGAGCTCATGTATTGACTCGACTGTCCTTGCAAATCGATACTCGTCGGAGATGTTAAATTGACATCAAGCCAAATAGTATTGATAGGCACTGTGCACCATATCTCAATCTTTCTGCAGAGTTGGGTCTGCTGCCTGGGCATGTGTTTCCTACTCGGGTTCATAATTGTTTGGATCACGCATGCTTAAAACTAGTTTAAGTGTCGCAGTGTTTGTTATTGAATCTTCTATTACAGATCATGGAACAGTGGTTCTAAACCTTTCTATGGGTCACACTAAAATCACTAAGACAAAATGTATAAAAAAACGACCTTGATTCAACAATGAAGTATCTTGAAGCAGTTGACTTCTCGTTATTAACTCTGACTCCAATGCAAGCACTGCAGCTTCGCTCTTGTTGAAAGTCTGTCATCCGCTATAATAGCCAATACAACTTATGTTAAAATCCGCGAACAGGAAAGCAATACTTAAGCCTTGGATAACTCCGGGGCTCTTGCGTTGCATAAGACACAGAGACAAGCTTAGTAAAAAATGCAAAAAAGATCCAGAAAATCGTATCCTAGAAATATCCTTTAAGCGTTACCGTAACTACTGTAATTGTTTGCTACGAACTTCAAGACAAAAATTTGAAAAGTCACAATTAAAATCCGCGACAAATAACAAAGAGACTTGGAACGCTATAAAATCAATTGTAGATATCGCTAAACAACCTCTACAGTATCTGACTTACTACCGTCTGAGGAAATGCCATGCATGATATTGAGCGTATAAACCATTATTTCTCTGACGTTGGTAAACGGCTTGCAAAATGCTATACAACAGACACCTGTTTATGGCCGACTTACTTCTACTTCCTTTGAGTCCGTTTGTGGCTCTTTAGTCTTACTTCCACCGGATGAATCTGAAATTGAATCCCTAATAATAAATCTCAAAAATGACGCCGCAACGGGCTGGGACTCCATCCCCGTTAAACTACTTAAACTGGCACGACATATCATTACTTCGCCACTCACCAAACTAGTCAACTTGTGTTTAACACAAGGAATATTTCCAAACGTATTTAAAAAATCGCTCATAACACCTGTTCACAAGGGTGGACCAAAAGAGACATGTCTAACTATAGGCCAATTCTGTGCTCTCCTCCATTTCTAAAATACTTGAAAAGTACTTAACCGCCGCCTTGTGTCTTTTTTAGAGCATCATTCTATACTCTCGAATGCGCAATATGGTTTTAGATCAGGCAAAAGTACTGACGATGCTGTAAGTCAACTAACAGATTATGTAACTAAGCAAACCGACTTAGGAAATAAATGTATAGGTGTGTTTCTGGATCTGGCTAAGGCCTTTGACACGGTCTCAATCCCCATACTTGTGAAGAAGTTGTGTGCCATAGGTGTACGAGGCGATGCATTAAAAATTTTCAAAGACTTTTTGACTGACCGCACCAACGAGTTAAAATTGGTGACTATGTTAGTTCAGATGCCCCAGTTATTTA
>PQWD01007948.1:0-15801 GCA_019425675.1 Leucinodes orbonalis
GCTTTCTATTTTAGAATAACATATTCAATTCTTATCTTATGATTAGGTATACAAAATATAGCCTTATAAAAACAAAACGCTTATTTGATTTAATTCAATTAGTACCGATTTAATACAGATATAAAACAGCCGTCTTTTTTAAATACGGTCGCAGTTTAGGGTACACAAGTTTTTTACTGATCTTCTATGTAAACCAGTATGAATACTAGGTGCGCGTAACGCAAGCACCGTCAAATTAAATTTGGATAATATGCCATTATTTACAGCCTAAAATAGCCACTGCTGTACGAAGGCCTCCCCCGCCCCCAGGTTTGCGCCTTGACCTTTATACACAAGAGAGAAAAAAAAACAGAATTATTTACCGCGATAGGAATATTTCAAAACGTTTTACGAAACGTTTTAACGTTTTACGAAACATTAGAAGTACGCTTCTAATGTTCCATGATTATTATGCTCATTAAATATATACCATATTAAGAAACGTTCCTTGTGTACCTATGCAAGCAATGTAAGCAATTTGTCGATAGAAACGAATTCCAAAAGATTAGTCATTAGGTATGGTTCAATAGAAAAAGCATCTTCATCAAGTTTTAATTTTAATAACGGCTCTTTTAATAACGTAATGTGAAAGAAGAATGCATTTTCAATTGTTTAATATTCCACATAAAAACGGTAATAGCGTGAATGAAATCAAATGATGAATAATTGGCTTTAGATTCTTACGTCAATGTCTGCGTCTGAAGCCTTTTGTCAGAGATGGTTGAAGTGTTTTTATTGCGCGAGAATTAGTTGAAGTGCTTTCACAGGTTTAGATAATTTTAATAAGGCGTATAATCTTAGGATAACACTACGAAGCAGTTGTTACTATTATAAGGGAAACCTCTATATTATATTTTTAGTTATATAATGCTTTGTTTATAACTCTATATTTATCTTTAGACGTGAAACAACGTATAAAAAAAATAATACTAGGTACTTTGTACATAATAAATATATGAATCGCTTAAGCCAAAAAATCACAATATGACATACAAACGAATGCTTTAACTACGAGGACATTGACCCTGCAGATGACACCGAATTCGTAAACAAAAAATTTAAAATGCATAGAGAATTTTGCGCCGGTCGCCTTTTCAATATTTTCGGATTAGTATATTTAGAATACAATAAAATTGTCACTACCCCTTCTATTCTTGCGGGTGTTGTAAGATCCATTTAAAACAGGAGGCGGTCTCTCATTAAACCAAATTTAAGGTACAGCTATCTCCAGCCAGCCTGCCAAATGATTATGGGAATTGATTCCTTAAGGTGAGTTAGTCCATGTGCCATGAGCTTACCCAGTAAAGCTGTGAACGCCATCTGCAGCTATCAGCAAAAATTCCATCCGAAAAGGCTGTTAAAGTTGTAAAAGAAGCTTATTTATATTTCAATTATTGTACCGTGAAGCCAGAGGTCATAAACAGTAATATTTTATTTCCATTTCAAAATTACAATGATTACTTGATGTTAAAGAAAATAGGAATCTCATTTTCATAACGTTCAAAAGAATAATATAAACAAATAAAGTAATGAAACAAAAGCCACTGTTTATTACCTTATTTTGAACATAAACTTATTTTGTACAGGTACTAATAAAGATAAGTTTGTAAATAAATATGGCCCATCGAAAACATATTAACTGGGGTTCCATAAATAATTCCAATAAGTAATTGCTGCAATGCTTGCCTTATTACTCGGAATTACTGTACCAGCTAGAGAAAAGTGTTTCCTAAAGTGGAAGGAGTACTTTGACCTTAGATCACTTACTAAAGGATTTGGTATAAAAACTATCCAACCTTCAGTGTACAAGTCACCATGGTTTGACAGAGCAGGAATGAATAGAAAGGAAATTGTCACAGCTTTTAGACTCCGTCCGGACACATTCCATTAAACAGCTTTGCTTTTCTAATGAAAAAAATTGAAACTCCCAACTGTCTTAGCTGCAACACCATTGAAGACGTGTACCATATTCTAATGGAATGCCGCCGGATAGAGGCTGAGAGAAGCCGGTTTTTATCGAGTATGAGGTTTAACGGTGAGCTTGCTTATGTAACAGTATACTGGCTACACCAACGTCAACGACAGCCAAAATATTATACACAATTGTAAACATTTGTTTAAGTCGTAGGATCCCTTAACTACGTTAAAGTGTGAATGTAAGATTGTTTATATCATGAGGGTGGCATTTTCTATGCATAGAAAAAACCCTCCTTAAATATAATAAAGACAAAAAAAAAAAAAAAAATAAATAAATAATTGTACTTATATGACTGGCGACCCATCTGGTGTATAAGATATATGGTCTTGCCAGACAAACAGCTACGTTAGCGTGGTGTGGCTACGTCCAATCTGCCCGTAGCTACAGTCCCTGGCCAATTATTAGACGCATCACTGATTTTTCGTTGTTACCTATTTTAATAGCCTTTTTAGTGTAAAATAATGAGACAAACCTTAATAGTTATAGCCAAACCTTTTTAACTAATAGTATTCTTTACTTATTTAAAAAAAACCTAACAATAATAAACAATAGTAGGTAGGTAGGGTTATGACAGCGAGAAGTCGCATTCATGTTTGATCATGATCCAATTGCGTGCGGGATTACTAACAGTGTGATGTGTTTCAGTGTCGTTTTTGTATTTGCAACGTGACTTTTGACTTCTCGGGAGTTTATTTTGTTTAGAAAGTTATTAATGTGATTTTTTTTTCGTTTTCTTATCTTTTAAGATGGGTAAAGTGGGGACCTTTCACCACGCAAAAAAGCCGAAGTCAAGGCTCTCATTAATACAAAACTGTATTCAAACCGTGAAATTTCACGAAGATTGAAGCTGTCTGAAGCTAGTGTGCGACGTATTAAGAAAAAAGTTGAATCATGTGAAGATTTGAGTCCGAAAAGAAAAACCAAATGCGGCCGAAAACCGATTTTTACCCCAAGGTCAGAAAGATGTCTTAAGAAAATTTGTACAGAAAATAGATTTGCCACCACCAAATCGATTAAATCGCAGTTGGAAGATGCTCAGATAAATGCTTCTGAGCGTACTGTTCGCAGAAAATTAAATGACTTAGGTTTTAAGGCCTGCCGACCAGCAAGAAAACCCAAACTAACGGCTGCAATGAAAGCCAAACGTTTGAAATGGGCTAAACAGTGGCGTGACAAGGATGTCGCTTTCTGGAGATCGGTAATTTATGCTGAATTATATTATTAATAATATATATACATACATATACAATAAATAGAATTCAGAATTGCCTTATTTTTAATATTTTTTGTGAATTTTACAGGTCTGCTTCAGTGACGAAAGCACCTTTGAAATCTTAGCCAACAAAGCTCAATTTGTGCGTCGTCGTAAAGGGAAACATTTAATCCAGACTGCATCGTTCAGACTTTTAAGCACCCCACAAAGATCATGATTTGGTCTGTCATCAGCGGCAAGGGCACAGGGCGTCTGTACGTTGTGAAAGGCATCATGAGACAAGATCAGTACAAAGAAGTCTTGAGAACTCGACTGCTGCCACAGGTCAGAGAGTGGTTTCCAAATGGGGAACCATTCATTTTTATGCAAGATGGGCACCTTGCCACACTGCCAGATCTATTAAAAGTTATTTGCAACAAGAAAATATCCCCATGTTGGATTGGCCTGGCAACAGTCCCGACATGAATCCCATAGAAAATGTGTGGGAGCTCATAAAAAGGAGGTGGCTAAAGAGCTCATCACAACAAAAAACACAGCTCTTGGAAAAAGTTATTCATGTGTGGAATCATCATCCTCAAATGCAGGAGACGATCCAGTCTTGCATCGACAGCATGCCGCGCCGGATTCAGGCTGTCATAGCTGCAAAAGGTGGAACTACAAAGTACTGAAGTTTATAAGTGGTATTTCCATATTCTGTGTTAAAAATTAATAAAAATATATTTCCATTTAATATATAGTTTTATTTACATTCTAAACCTTTAAAAAAGTAAACTATATATATCAGTTAAAATAATAGGTAATAACTATTCAAAGATGGAACACTACGAGCTGATAACTGAGATTTGCATAAAAATCAATAGTGCGTCTAATATTTGGCCGGACTGTATACGATGTGGGAAGGCCATGTTACTGCAATCTATTTGTTCCCTAGTGGAGTGATAGGCTGATGATGAGACAGACATACCAACAAAATGATCTTATTAATATTTCTATTTTATTCTTTGAGCTACGGAACTCTAAAGATAAATGACCAGTTTATTTGTTATCTGCTTGACACTTTTTGACAGAAATCATATGAATTTATCTTTTAAATAAATCAATTACTATTATTTGCTTTCAATCTATGGTTTTATGTATAAATGAAATTATTTTTCACTATTATAGACTCAGTTCAGAAGTGAAACACAATTCGTACCAATACTTGTTTTATTCTAATTACGTTTACAATTCTTTAATTGAGGTATTCCTCTTGGTTGCTCAGCAATGCATGCCTTATATCCCTCCGATCTGTCACCCATTTCCCGCCAATATTTTTATATGTAGCCACTATTTGACAATTCCATAGGTGGCGCCACTATACGAAGGTCATGAAACGTTTAATAACTAGGCAATGACAATGAATGCTAACACTATATTACTCGTACATTTCGGAGCTAAATAACGGTGCGGCTTTTTTAATTAGCATGCCTTTAAATATTGCTTTTAACCGTGACTGTGTTATTTGTAGATATTTCCAGTCAAATATCGTCGTCAGGGTCAAAAGAACTTTTATACCTGCACTAAATCGGTTCAGTAACTTTCCCATCGCTATAACCCCACAATCTTTTGACTTGCTTCTCCCAGGAGATATCGTTTGGAGATTTCGTTATTTGCAGCGGGAGGGTTGAAGGCGGAACTTCGAATACTTTTATTTGAAATCTGGGCTGTTACGGTTTGGTTTTATACCTATAATATGTGACATACTACTAGAATAATAGCTATTAGTATTTTTCTCAACACAAATATAATTTTGATAACAACGTTTCAAGTTAATCCACAAATTATTGTAACCAGACCAGATTGTATTGAGACTAGAGAGAGTTTTTGAGATAGTCCAAGTATAACTGAGACAAAGCAGAAAACACCTACGGTCACTCATCCGATAATGGCTGATGCGTTAGTTCCTTAAGCCAATCATTAAACAATCGCTTTAGCCGCTAAACCGTCATCACATCAGCTCAATATATGTCCCCACCGAGAGGCACGAGCCTACCCATACAGGGTATATATTTACATATGCCATTATGGTCCACGCTGGCCTAGTGCGGATTGGTCAACTTCACGCACAAACATTGAATCTTTTCGTAGGCATGCGCAGGTTTCCTCACGTTGTTTTCCTTTATCGTAAGAGCGTCGGATAAACATACACATAATTTCGATATTCGAAAAGACATTGGTACAAAGCGGGATTTGAACCTGCTTCGTCCAGATTGGAAGGCAACAGTCCACACCAATGAGCCACCAACGCTCTGCTAAGCTATCAAACCATACAAATAATGAATACATAAAATAATACTTCTTAAAAAATGTCTATCATTCAATTCATAAAACTGACAAATACTTTTGAATATTGTTTATTATGATGTTTTATTTATTATTATAATATTATGCTAAAGTTTTTTGTATTTTCGAAAGTGTGTTTTGTAGATTCAGGGTATATGAAATTGGTATGCATATAACTTATATTTATATTTTTATACGATCTTATAAAATAATATGTGTTCTACTCGTAAACAATGGAAAAATGCGCTAATACTTTAAAAAAAATATTTGTCTTATATTACTACTCGTATAGAGTATCAGAACACATGACTTTAAGCAGTATTTATTCTCGATGAACCGAATCCTATGGTCAAATTATAAAATTATTATTATATAATAAAATTTCAAATCCCGATATGAGTATTTTAATATGAGATGATATAATTGACCCTAAATCAGTCCACCTATTCCAATCACTGTTAATAATACTCGTATCTACCCTACACAAAGGTATCTAACGATATAGCAGGCATAGTATCCAGCCTCTGTTCAAGACAGCCGACCATAAGCTTGCCTGTCATATATCCGCAAAACGTAAGCCTTTACCGGACCTTAACTGAATACAATTAAATTTAACGAACAATGTCTGTTCTAGTTTCGAAGCCTGCAAAGGAGAATATCGGAAAACGATTTTTCCGAAAACGCTTAGTTTGTCATTTTTGTAATCATCGTAATACCCTAGAGGGTCTTAAAACATAGAACACAAAAAATTGAAACATAGATGTTTAGAAAACATGTTACCCTAGGGTGGTAGTCGTTAACACCTATCAATTCGATGATTATAGCTTTCTCAAAGCCTTGCTTTGTTGGAATGCTGGTTCCATGATGCCTTGTTGGTTAATTGTTTAATATTTTTATACAAACATACTTCTAAAAATACAGCTGATACAGTTCTCTGCTGGACTAAGTCTCACTCAACGCTTTAAGGTTACACAATTGCCTGCTACGCTGAACCAGAATAAGCTATCAGTTCGCCTCATTTGTCGTATAGCAAGATAAACCACGAGCAGTAAGGCCTGCCAGAGTCCTTTAAAATTAAAATTTGGAGCCAATTATACATAACTACGTTTCCATAGTATCATGATCATCATTCCAGCCTGTACACTACTGAAACAAAGTCTACCGAAATGAAAAGACTTCCACTTCCACGCAGTCTGATCCGTAGCAGTAATTATTCATCGCTTAATAAGTCATCAGCCTTCATATGCTCTTTACGGCAATTTAGACCCTATAATCATTTCGAAGCATGGATCATTTGTCCTTGCAGACGATTAGGTGATAAACCAGTAAATATCGACTAGATAGCGATATACACTGAGTAAGGATAACGTAACATGGGATGTATAAAATATACATCCCATGTTACGTTTGACCCTTAAGTAAGTTTAGAATTTATTAGTTAATTTGATGCGACAAATACAAAATTTTATTTCTTTCTCAAATATTTTAGATCAAATAAAATTGTAAATATATTTGACAACTCGTAGGGCGTTTACGTACTCACTACAAAACACATTTAGAAAAATGGTATTGATTGTTGAATTATTACTCTTTCTCGCCATGATAACACAGCAATATCATATTCTCATATTCATATGTGCAAAATGAGATGAAATTAAACAATGCCACCTAAATAATCTTTTTTTTTGTTGACAACAGCTTTATTTACTGGTACCGAGGCCCTCATGTGGTGAACTACGCGCAACGCGGTGGCATCAGCGTGGAGACTGAGCAACGCACGCGCACCAGCCGCCTGCTCATCGCCCGCGCTTCACCTCGGGACTCTGGCAATTATACCTGTGCGCCAAGTAGCTCTGGTCAGTACAATTATTCCTGTATTTGTTTCTTTCATTATACAATGTTACCTACAATATATGTTGTGTTGTTATTTTGTATTTAAGTTTATTTTTTATGAGACAGCGAGCAGACGGCTCATCTGATGATAAATGACGCCGTCGCCCATGTACACTTGCAATACCAGAGGACAAAGAAATGCGTTGCAAGCCGTTTAAGTGGGAATACGCTCTCGTCTTGAAGCTCTTAGGAAACTCTTGTATTCTGTCATAGAAGGAAACATTTTTATATTTTTTACTTTTCGCAATAGCTTTCAAACAGCTACTGACGTCCAAGCGAACCGAACGCTGGCAGTTGAAATAATAACTAGGTCATCGACATATGATCTAGTTGCGGGTCGGCCTAAGTTTTTTACCACGTAGAAACCACGCAAGTTCCTTTTGAAGATCATCGATTCTAAGTGATAAGGCCAAAAAGGTATGAAAGGTACGACGGTCACTTTAGTTCCCAATCGAAAGTCTTCATTTTGTTTGGGTTACCTACTTTTAAGGTGCAACTGTTACCTATCAGTAATCCCAGGAAAAAATATTAAGTCATCCATTTATAAGTAAAGGGCCACCTGACGGCCTCCATTGTGTGGGGATTGGACGAGTCAATCAGATGTTCAAGTTATGAGTTACTTAATAGAATAAAATCAGTTTCCCTTTAATTCAAAGCTTGAAAGCTCTTAATGATACATTGATCCATAAAATATATACCTATAAATATTTTCTTTTTGCTATTTAATTTCAGTATATTGGGTAAAAACTATCAGCAATGGGGATGATGACAATATTTTTCTACTTAGAGGTTTCGATTCTAAAAACATTAATGAACTTTCCCAAAAACGCTTCATACAAATGACTACATAATTATGACGTCACGCCTAAGTAGTTAGTAGACATAATTTATGATTGTTTTACTACATCCATATTAAATGTAGCGTTGATTAAAATGATGTTGTAGCAGAATTTGCTATAAATTGTATGTGTTATCCTTTGGTTATAAAGTTTTTTGTCAATTGATATACTTTAAAAATGAACTTGCTTGAACGCCTACCTTTGAAGACTTTAAAAATGCATAAAACGTGAGTTTCCGAGCTAAGAGTTAGCACTTTGCTATTTTGAACCCAGATTTGTAATAATATGAGATAGTCCTTACGATTCCAGGATCCAGTTATCATGCCTATTCATTGATTAAATATGTTAGTATAACAAAAAAGCCCATGAGTTTTATTACTTTAAAAAGCCAATGAAAAAAATGTATAAACCTGGCAGAGCAAGATAATTGTTTAATTATTTAATAAACTATCAAAACAAGAAATATCACAAGATACAAAGCTTAGATAGGAATGCTAACAGCTTTATCGATAAACCGATCAAAACTAACTGCCATAATACTTTACTACAAATACAAACTGGTTTTGACATTGACGTAAAGGGTGTACTGGCTCGATAATGCGTTTGAAAGCAATTGTATTTTCACAACCTGTTATAGTAATAAGTAATTGACGTTTTTAGTAAGGTGATCGCGGCTGACCGAATAGGTACAAAACCTATTCGAGATGTCTTTAAGTAGACAATAAAAATACAAACTTTAATAATAATAATCATCAAGTTAACAGTCAACAATATAGTCGACAAAAATAACGTGAACATAATAGCAAATGTTAATTATAAGAAGGGAGAAAAACAACAAATTAACTCGAGTTCAATCATTACTTAGCCACGTAGGTAGACTAGGTTTTTTTTTTCTTTTCGTACCCAACAGTTCCACATGTCTAAATACATATATAAATATAAAACTTAGTTATACAATTAAGTAAAAGTACAAGTAAAGTAAGCGCACATACACATGCACCCATCACCTTAGGTAATCATCGCACACAGATACAGAAAATAAAAGTTTAATAAATTCTAAATAAACTAAACTTTCTAAATAAACATTAATATGCCTGCGCCTCGAACCGTATTTTTTATTTAAGCCTTCTTTTAAATCGAGACTTGGTCAGGTGAAGGACATCAACATCATTAAGTTTGTTATATATATATATATATATATATATATATACTTACATAATGTTCAAATTAGGTTCATCATTAGCTCATTATATGTCTCCACGGAGGGGCACGAACTTTCCCTTATAGTGTGTATAGCGTGGCCTTAGTCGGCCATGCGGGCCCAGATCGGATTGGTCGACTTTACGCACAACCTTTGAATCTTTTCGCAAGCATCCGCAGGTTTCCTAACGATGTTTTCCTTCACCGTAAGAGTATCGGATAAACATACATAAAATTTCGAAGATTCGAAAAGACATTGGTACGCGACGGGATTTGAACCTGCATTCTCCAAATCGAAAGGCCACACCAAGGAGCCACCGTCGCTCTCTACCTAAGGTTAAAAAACTTTAACCTTTAAGTAAAATATAACATTTTAACGAAATCGACATCATTTCAATTTTGGATATTAAAACTATAAATCTCCTTCTTTACTTATATGTGACTTATCTGAATAACTACGTTTATTATTACTTTTAAATAAGAAAGTGTATTAAATAACTGGATCCCAAATATCGAGTATTTTTATTGCCATGTCTTCAAACGTAAACTATGAAAACGTAATTAACGTGTCTTTCATAAAGGGCTTTCTATTATCAAATTTAAATAAACGAGACTTTGTGTTAGATATCACCAATCCATTTTAATATTAAGGTGATGTAAAAGAGCTCTGAACTGTACGCAAAATAACTTTTGAGCTATGGAATTGTAAATAGAAAACAGTGTTCGCCGTTCAGAACTTTTTTAGTGGCTAGGTTTTTTATGCCGACAGCTCGGTTCGCCGAAAGAATGTTAAAAGTAATAAATGCTTCACTGAACTACCATTTGCAAATAAGGCAATTCGCTGAAAGCTTCGTAAGGTGGACTAGCTTTTTTTTTCTGTAAATCCTCCTAGAAAATTTATTGTTTTATTATTGCGAAATTAATGTTAATCACTGAATGTATAATTGCTCTAAATGATAATCTTTTCTTCAAAATAAAGGATTGCTGAAAGCACTATAATATGAAGAATCACTTACCTACCAGCCGTCATCATTCGCAAGT
This sequence comes from Leucinodes orbonalis, assembly GCA_019425675.1. NCBI lineage: Eukaryota > Metazoa > Arthropoda > Insecta > Lepidoptera > Crambidae > Leucinodes > Leucinodes orbonalis. The sequence continues at coordinate 10,526 of PQWD01007948.1, forward strand.
TGACACCACAATCGTTGACGTAATTTTCGGTTCATAAAAAGGAATGTCTCCATATATTTTGTATGTAACATCATTGCTCACTATCATCAGTTGACCTTATATTTATTGGTTTCAGTGTATTTAAAAATACAATATTGCAAATAACTAAAAGTGATCAATGAAACGATATGTAAAATAAGGTACGCTTTCATAAAATTAAGGTTTGGTATTTTATTACGGATGGTGGAAACTACCGGATTACAGTACAAATCCTAATGAGTTATATGTCATTTTCTGTCACGTACAACAAAACTGTTGAATGAACTTCCTCTGGAAACATTTCCGGAGCGATACGACCAGGCGTCCTTCAAAAAAGAGCGTACACACTTTTAAAGGGCCGGCAACGCATTTCTGGGACCTGATGTCTTGCAAATGTTCATGGGCAGCGGTGTCACTTACCATCAGGTGAATCGTATGCTCGTTTGCCTCCTGTTCGATAAAAAAAAATATTGAACATTTTACTTATGGCATATAAGAGTAAAATACAAGCAAAAAAAATATAAGACTAAAATTTACTACAATTTTTCTCTTCAATCTGTCGCAGTCTTCTGCTGGACATAGGTCTCTCCCATTTACCGACTATACGACTACAGTTTACCTCTATTTATTTTAATTAGGATTTAAAAATCTTCACCGGTAGTAGGACTCATTAAAAATATAATTATAATTGATGATTCCAAAGTATTTGTAATATTATTGGAATAACAATAAGATGAGCATATACTCTTTTATTTTCAGAATTTTCAGAAGTATATGAGTAAGTTAAGGCTTTAAGAATATCCTTGCCATCGTTTGATAGAAGTAGCTTAGTGGTGGAACAAAGAGAATAATAATACTCAATAAATCGCAACGATATCCCGACGTAGCGTATAAGACCGTTTCAATAAAACTTTCTACAGAACAAATGTTTATTCACAATAAAGAAGCATGGTTACCTCGACAACAAGCGACATTTGTATTTGAAACGATATCTCAGAACGAGGACAAATGTGAAATTATCCTCGCTCGTTGTATGTTTATAGTTTTTTTATGTAATATCATAGCATACAAACAGGCAGCCGAGCTACTGGTAACTGGATATTGTTGTCTTTGTCACATCGCTGGTCCGTACGTGTTATATGAATATTTGTATATCATATGAAAGTTTTTTTTTTAAATGTATTAAATTTCACACAAACTTCATCATCAACTATATAAGCTGATTATTATAATAAAGGGGCATATCTACATTATATGGCTCTTAATATGTTCCACTACAAGGCACAGCCTACTCTCACATTAAAGTAGCTTGTCTTTCGAAATACCCAATCAAAACCCTTTCAAAGGAAATGGCTTCCAATCCCTACGCACGGCATAGCTCAACGACTAACATACTGAGATAATATCCGTAACCGACGTGAGGAAAAACCGCACCAAGTGATTTTTAACTATGCGTTCTTAGCATGTGATTAGAACCCACGATTTACAGACCAAGCGGTGAACCAAATTTGTCGATTATACCACTAAACAGTTGACAGTTGACTGAAATGAGGCAGTTAAAATGACGAATGAAATTTATAAATATTAACAATAATGCAAAAGTAATCGCATTACTTTTTAAAGATAATCAAGCAGCTCCATCGAGACTTGCCTAGATTTTTACAGAATGTTTTTGGTGGGATAGATCTTATCTGTAGTAAAGAATACGTATTAACAAACATAGCGTAACACTCTCTGCTGGCGCCACATAACGACTAATGTCAAACGCCCGTTAATGCGATAATTATTAATACGTTAAAACTGCCAAATTATCGCGTTGAGTGATGACTGGACCTAAATTTAATTGTCGCGAGAATTAATGACATTTCCCGTTAGAGAGGACCCAGCATAACACGGTGAACGTTCACTTATTGAAGTTGGCTGGTATAGGTTAGATGCTCAAAACAGAAGACTTCATTATCTGTAAAATTAAACTCATAAGAGTACTTCTGACTTATCGCTTTAAATTTTGTTCATTAAATGTTTACCTTGGTATTCTTTTAATAAACTTATTCACTATTCATTTATTTCCCTACCCTCCTGTTATGTTTTCATTATTTTTTTACAAGTAGTCACTAGTAAAAATATGTCTTAACAAGAATGTGGAAGTACCCATTCTATTACCTTTTAAAAACAAGAACAAAATAAATATTATCATGTAACTATTGCAAAGTTTAACTAAAATATTACACACTGAATTTCATTGCTGTAGAGTTTAAAGTTTAGTAAGATCTTCCTGGGCTAATCCGATAAGCTGTTGATGAGCTCTTTGCAATAAGCTTCGTCGATAGAAAAGTTTAATGGCTATCTGCTGTATCTTGATTAATCTGTTAATATAACACAAAGGAAATGAGTATTTCTTCATTTTTATTAACTAGAACCAAATTATTTTCGCACAGAACACTGCTCATTTAAACCTAGCAATAAAATTATCTCAGTGTGGTAAGTTTTTTTACAAAATAGTAGTCCTTATTATGCGTAGTTCTATTTTTTCTGTTATTTTTTAAAAGTTAATACATATGTATTAATCAAACAAACAGCCCTCCGGGTGGTAAGTAGCAACTTTTATCTTTTAATAATTTGATGTCCGAAATATTATACTTCAATTTTATCACGGACAACTAATTTCATTTTAGGATTTTGGTAAAATGTCATAACATTTGCTTTTCCTGTAGAATGAGTTTTATTTTACGTGATTTAATCTCATATATAATGAAAGTTTGTGAATTATCAAATAATGATGTAATATTCATAACAACGCTAAAGTAATCAACTCTCCGCTTAGTTTTTCTCTAAAAAAAATACACGATTCGCAAAAGGTGTTTTCGCTTGAAGGTAAAATAATTGTGGGGCGTAATAAATGTCCATTGAGTATGTACATTTTTCTTTGCGCAGCCTTCACTACATCTCCGCCAGAGGCTGCGTGGAATCCATTTGTCTGCCTCCACGCCTCCCTTAAGTCCTGAATCAACGCGCTCGAATCCACTGTTTGCGTCGCTCACTTATCGCCAATTTGTATTCTTCACGCTCTATTTTCATTTATGCGTTCTTGTATTTGCAAAGTTTGCACGCAACGTCATTATTGATAAAGCTTGAGATATATGAAATTAATATGCTAGCATCGTTAAGTAAATAAATAAATGAAGCTCACAGATGATGGAGCGCCCCCTTGCGCGGTCCTGACATACATCACTAGCTTCCTTTACATCCTTCTTAAGGTCTTGACCAATTTGATCAAGGTAAATCCTTCCGGGTCGTCTCCGCCTCGTTTATCCCTCCACATTCGCACAATGTACCTGCCTTTACCTTTTTTTTTGTACCTGCTTTGCTATTCTACTTTCACTCATGCGCTCCAAGTGTCAAATTTCCGTACCATCCTAACATACCTCTTTCTACTTTTGACACTACATTTACATTCCGACCACATTTTTTTAAATCGTTAAGTATCCCATTCCATTTAGAAAAGTTGTTATTTCATTACCAAATATGAAGTATCCAATAATTTTATATAAAAGGCTTTTTTGATATAATTTACTGATACTCTGTGTGGTTGAATTAATAATAATATTAATCTGAGTGAGGCCGTGCATAAATAGTTTGCGATGGTTATTCAAAGTCACCTTGAAATGAAACAGTAATCTCACCTGTCAAATTACTGGATTCTGTTAGGATCTTTACATCACTTATTAGATACTGCACTGGTGTTGTTATATAATCTTGTGCTATGTCAATAGTTTCAAATTGTAATAGCAAAAATAGAGCGTGGGTGGCTCATTGGTGTGGACTTTTGCCTTTTGGTCAGGAGGGTGCAGGTTTAAATACCGCCACGTAAAATTTGTTTTCGAATTTTCGAAAATATATGTACGTTATCAGACGCTCTTACGGTGAAACATAGTGTGGAAACCTTCATGCACGCCTGCGAAGAGATTGTTGTGGGTGAAGTCGTCCAATCCGCACTGGGACCGCGTGGCCGACCAAGGCCGAATCACCCTATACGGGTAGGCTCGTGCCCCTCGGTGGGGACGTTTAATGAGCTGATGATGATGATAACAAAAAATTCTATATACGATACAGTGATACGGTCAGTGATAAGTTTTACTATCCCAAAGAATAAGGCACTTCTAATAATTATGCATTTACGAATTCTCTTTAGGTACATAACTATCGTGGGCGTCCACAAATGAGACCGTATTACGACATTATTTTTCAGAATATTTATAGCTAAATCAGTCTTGAACACTAAACTAAGTTAAAAAGTTCAGAAGCAGTTATAAAAAGCCCAATCGTAGTTAGCTTTTTAAACTTCAACTTTAGCCACTTAAACATAGCCTCGTACCTCTGAAACTTACATATCCGTATCCCTCGTGACAACTTATTTCTAGAATAAATTAGGTGAGCAGTTGTTCTAAAGTAGGTCAATATAGAAAATGGGAGTAAAACCAGTTCCATTTATGCATGAAACGCAGAGCATTGACATAAGCCATCATGTTTTAGGGTATTTTATAATTCTCTATATTCAGTACTTGCTTCGCTTCCATTGCGGCATAGGTTCGCTTTAAGAGAAATATAGATGAGGTAATGGGTCTAACATTTATATGTTAACTGGTTTACACCTACAATGTGTATATATTTTACAACTTAATTATCACATTGTGGCGTTCCGCATATTGTTCAAATGTTTACAACAAAACTAATATATCATCGGAATCCAAAACTTGGTAGAAGCTATATATATTAATATTATTTTTAAAGTAACTATAAGGTCATTAAGTACAGTAGTCAAATTGTAAAGTTGCTATAAATCTTTTTGAAATAAACATTACAATATGGTTTTGTATTCAATTCACATGTATGGGTAAGGCAAGCATGCAGTAAACCATTGAATAGAGCCTACGTCACTAGGATAACAAGTTGAAATGGAAGTGAGCAGGGCACATAGAGAGGAGAAGCGATGTTCCCGAGTATAGAAAGGAAAAAGCTTACGCAACCATCAAAACAATTGAGCTTATGTTTAACCTATTTGACCTCATTGTCCTATTCGACTTGTTAAACTTATTAAACCTCTCTAACTTATTAAATCTAGTAAGCCTTTTTAACCATTTATCATGTTTAACCCGTCTATTCCATTTTAAGTAAATTTAATATGTGTATTTCTTCTACAGACTCGGCATCGGTGGTGGTACACGTGGTCAGTGGAGAGAGGCCCGCCGCCATGCAGA
>PQWD01007949.1:0-72426 GCA_019425675.1 Leucinodes orbonalis
AGTCATTAGGAGAGGCCGTGGTACGAAAGTACGTTACACATACGTATAATTTTGTTAGTATGTTAAAGCATGGAGATTATGACAAAACCCTAGTCTCCGAGGTTTCAACTGAAAGCTCTGCAAATAAAATCATCATTATCAGCTCATTTGATGTTCCCATCGAGAGCACACGGTCCTATCCGTAAAGAGTGTATAGGACTAAGTCGTCCACGCAGGCCCAGTGAGGATTGACTGACTTGTCGCACAACCTTTGAATCTGCTCGTAGGCGTGCGCAGGTTTCCTTACGATGTTTTTCTTCACCATAAGAGCGTCGGATAACGTGCATTTAATATCGAAAACACATTGGTACGTGTCGGGACCTCAGACCTGCCGGTAGGAGGGCAACATTCCACACCACTGAACCACCGACGCTCCACTCTGGACGCCTGTATTAATGACGTCTGGATTAATGGTGATGAACACTCGATAAGTAAGCAAGATGTCTCGCTATCAAATTAAAAGGTTGATTTTGTAATTGACATGAATATGTAATGATATAAGATATTAAAAGTATATTAGGTTACTTTAGCACGATTTAAGGTCTGAACGTTGAGATCATTGCGGAGTCGTGGGTTTAAATCCAACGGGGATATTTCATCGTAAATTACACTTTTTTATATAATAAGTGCACGAGACAGTCAGTGCTCTCACCTGATTGTAAGTGATACGCGCTTAACCATGACAGATGCTGTGTTGAAGAAACTTAATAAGCCCTGCGTCTGCCACCAGAAGCGACAGATGCTAGGTCTTTTATACCCGGTAATTTTACTAGCTACAGTGCCCTCGTTTCGAAACAGAAAAGTGCAAAACTCTGGTATTTCACGGGACGATATGTGGCACTGTGGTGGTACCTACTTAGACGACTTAGTACCGAGTCGACCACCCAGCGATTTTTCCCACTTTGGTCAGAACACTACAGGTTGAATAGTTTGTCTGTCTGAAAAACCAATCCAATCAACATCCTGATGTTTGAGCTTTTTTTATTATTCAAATGTTTCATTAATATTACTAAAAAACTATTAAACTGTTCGCAAAGCACAAAGGAAAAACAACATACACATATTATCGCAAATAACAATCGTGTCGAATCGAATGCTATTCGTATACTATAGCCAATTGATTTGGGCTTGAATCAAAAATATTTGTTTTCGTGATAGACAAACTGTGTTATACATATTTGCGACTACCTTGCCCGCCGGCTTAGATTCAAAAAGTTAAAGTAGCCTGGTTAATCTCCATTACACTAGGCATCTGGTACTGAGAACCTGTTCCGACTGATCCCGTTAAAATCAGTCCAGCCGTTCCACAGATTGGATACTCAATAAACAGACAAAATAGAAAAGATATATTCTCAAAATGTACTGTATTTGCTAATGTTAAAATGCTTTTATATTTTCAATATTAGGTCGAAAGAAACGAAAATTTTTAAACAAATTAGAAAAATTCTAAATTGTCTTGTAATCACCCGACAACCCGTGAAACTATACATTGATGAACTTAGGGGCCTCGACTTCGATAGTGAAGAGTTTTACTATATACTAGCTATTCCCCGCGGTATTACCCGCGCTATAAAATATAACCTAAAATCGCTTCGTTAGGTCACACGACGCTCTTCCGCCGTGCGTTAAACAATGCATTATTTTTCCAAATAAAAAGTATTGCGTAAAAAAAAGTAGTCCCGTCCAAATCCATCCAACCGATTTCAGAGATTACCCGGAACAAACAAACAGACAAACATTTGAAAAATTGTTATTTTGGCATGTACAGTAAATGTACACGTAGTAGTAACACGTGTGTGCGAGTATGTCTGTTTATATTGGTAACTCCTCGCTTAGCAGGCTATATTTTATAGCCTGCTAAGCGAGGAGGAGGTTAGGTGTTAGAGACGCTGCTCGTTGTGCAAAAGTCGGTTACTGTACCTGCCGGGGGATGAGTAGGGTGGGGACATCATCATCAGTTCGATAAACGTCCCCACCGAGGGGCACGAGCCTACCCATATAGCCTGGGGACAATTATATTCTAATCTGCCGTCACCGCACGCCATTGCGGATTAGGAGTTTCTCTTTACTTGTTATTGTAAGTCTATCAACCGATCGCACTATGATATGAGGTATGAGAGTACGACCCTATCACGGTCGCCGCCGCATCGGCGGCCGAAATAGCTAAAACATTACAACACTATACAAATCGACAATCGAGATTCTCCGCCGGCGGGGGCCATCGTCGCGTGTCCCTGTAGGTACACAGTCCCTATTCGCGTAACCGGCGTGTGCCGGGCCGCTTTTCTCCCCAAACATATGTTAGGCTACCCCAGCCCTGTCCGCATAGCCCTAAGCAGAGGTTCGAATCCCGTTCGGGGACGCCCGCGAGGCTCGTGGTGTAAAATTTTAAAGGCTGAAAGCCATCTGCGCTCGCCAATTGCCCGGTGAAGCTGTAAAGGCCATCTGCGGCCAACAGCAGTAGTCAGTTCAAAAAAAAAAGAGGTATGAGAGCTCCTCGCTTAAAATGGGACTACGAGTAGATGACGCTGCATAAATGTCTGTGAAAATGTATGTATTTAAAGGTTTCATTCAACATTGCATGTGCCATGGGCAGCGTGACTTACCATCAGGTGAGCGAATTGGCCTTTCCTATAATTTCATAACAAGTTTTGTAAAGCCTACATCCGGCATCTCCAAATAATTTTAAAAATATAATTTGTACACTGGTTCCATTCATCTGATAAAATACAGCTGTCTAAGACAAAAGCGTGAATCAAAACTAGGAAATTAACGTCCATTTCCTAATTTAATCGCAAAAGTTTTATCAAAACTTTTATTATAACTCGATTTAAATCAATAAGGAAGTAAAGGGCAAGATAATCAACTTCCTACTTGTGAACTAACATGTAAGATACAGTAAACAATTTGTACAATAATAAACTTAATTTATGCTTGAAACTGGAAGTACGGAGCGTCGGTGGCTTATTGGTGTGGACTGTTGCCTTCCGATCTTTAGGGTGCAAGTACAGCTTAAACAATCCCGCCACGAATTTTCAAATTCATTTGTACGTTTATCCGACGCTCTCACGGTGAAGGAAAACATCGCGAGGGAACCCGCGCACGCCTGCGAAGAGATTCCAAGGTTATACGTGAAGTCGGCCGCACTGGGCCCGCGTGGAAGACTTAGGCATACTTACACACATCCCAACTACGATAACTATTGCACTAGCGCTTTCGTCTCAAAATTTTCACAAGTTACATATACATTAATAATATACGTATATATATTAATATTAATAGTTACATATACGTTAATATGTACATTTTATTCCCTTTATCCCCTTCAGGGGGACTTGCTTAAGGAAGTAATTTTAAGAATTTTAATTCCGATTAAAAATCTAAGATAATGAAACGTCATACTTTTGATTTAAAACTTTGACCTATTCACACTTCCTAATCGATTACAATCAAGCGATAGCCCGATCAGAATTTTCGTACTGCGTTTAAATATATCGATAGTTTTTGTTCGGTCGATTCCCTTTCACTTGCGGGTTTTTGTTACAGTTGAATTTAACTTGTCTGAAGTTCTAATGGCTCGTGTTCGCGTTTAATGATAAACACTTTTTTGAAGTCTGTAAATGCCTCCGTGGTCGGTGGTGGTCTAGACTGCCTCCATCAGTAGCGTGCACACAGATTATGAGTAGGGTATGCAAAGTGAGTGACACTCATCGCAAAACCAATAAAAAAATTACATTTTTGTTAAATTGAGTGCTGTTGATGACAGCAGATCGCCTATGGTTTCAAATCTGTAGAGGAACATGGGCGAATAAGTGGGAATCATTTAATATGTTGATGAATATATTTCCGGGTTGTCTGGACGCACAGGGCACACGTCTGGATGCACTGCTTATTTGCATACATGGCTGTGCGACTAGTGCGCGCCACTGGCCTCCATGGTCTAGTGGGCACAGCGTTCGGCTGCGTGACCCGGAGATCGTGGGGTCGGATTCCGCAGGGAAAAATCAGACAAAATTACCTGACAAAATAACTTTTTTAAGTTACCCAAAAGGAAGATAATTCCGTGCTATCGAGAGCACATTAAGCCGTTCGGTCCCGGCTACAATCATAGGGTGGTAGTCGTTAACACCCATTAATCTGCATTGGGCCTGCGTGGTGGGTTACGGTCCAATCTCCCCATGGCTATGCTGTGCGGTAAGACCTGTGCCCTGCAGTGGGCCGTCATATGCCGATGATAGACTTCCTTCTTTGTCTAGGAATTATACTCTCTGGGCGTTTCGGGGTTCGAATGGATATCGCATAGTAAAAGTAATTTTCTATGAATAAAAGTATATAAGATGATTGTCCGTTGTTTAGTATCCATATTGCAAGATAATGCATTTGTGCGAATTTCAAAATAATTTTGTATTTTATCCCTAGCTCCTAAGCTCGCTCCATTGCCCTTTGAGTGACTTTAATTCGTGAATAATTCCTGCAGTCAATGACTAAGTATGTCTTATTCAAAGATTTAAATGTTTCTCTTAAAGATTTATGCTTTTGTATCAATATTATTTGAAACTGAGTACTAATTGCAATATGTTAGGTTATTAAACATGACATAAATGTAAACAATAATAAAAGTTCTAATCAAGTAAATTGTTATTTATGGGCTAACATTTAAAGTTTGTTTTTCCTTATAGCGGGTTTCAAATACATCTGAATAGATCTTTAATTTGTCTCAACTTGCGGTTAGGCAAGATCAGTATACATAGGTACCTAAGTATGTATAATGCTCATATTATAATATACCGTGAGGAAACCTGCGCACGCCTGCGAAGAGATTCAAAGGTAGCGCGTGAAGTCGCCCAACCCGGGCCCGCGTGGTCAACTAAAGACTAATCAAATATTATTAAACTATAATATAGGTATATATCCTGAGGAAACCTGCGCATGCCTATGAAGAGAGTCAAATGTTGTGCTTGATACGCACCGCACTGGGCCCGCATGGTCGACTGAGGCCACGGGTAGGCTCGGGCCATTCAGTGGGGACGTATAATGAGCTGATGATGATGTCGAGGGTTCTATAATGTAGCGGCTGTATGTTTCGAAAGTCTAGTGACAATCGCAAATATCAGTCATCGGATGGGGGCACGAAATATATTTTTTCTAGTCCCTCCATATTTATCATGTGCTGGCTACCTCCTTAACCCCCAGAACGTCAAGAATCCAGACACAATAGAAAATGTATTGTTTCTGTCGCCTTTAAATGTAAATGCCTTTTTATGTTGGAATTATCTTTGGGTGGTAGCTGTTCCTGCTTATCTGGTAAATAAATGAATATTAATATCCAAGTATTAAACAACGGATAAACATACTTATACACTTTTTTGTAAATACATACAACGGATTCGTTTCTGAGTAACGGTTGTCAATAACGTTGAATGAACTAATGAAAAGGGCATTCCTTATGGCTTATACCCTTTAATTTAACAAGCCGTCTTAATTATACCAATTATGGTATACTTTCCATTTCTTTAAAGTTAATGTGTGAAGTTTGAAATTTCTTATTGTAAAGGAAAGTTTTAAGCCCTTTCCCTACGTTACTTGCTGCATGGTAATATGAATTATAATGAGGACATAAGAAAAATTGTTTTGGTTTGAAGAGGCCATGTTTGTTTATGTCGTGTGTTTGAATATTTTTTTCTATATCGAAGTTGTATGATATGTTTCATCATCATCAGCGCATTAAACTTCCCCACCAAGGCCACGTACACGCGGGCCTCGTGCGGATTGGCCGATTTCACGCACAACCTTTGAATCTCTTCGCAGGCGTGCGCAGTTTCCTCACGATGTTTTCCTTCACCGTAAGAGCGTCGGAAAACGTACATAAAATTTCGCTAATTCGAAAACACATTCGTACGTGGATTTGAACCTGCGCCCTCCCGATCCGTAGGCAACACTCCACACACCATTGAGCCACCGACGCTCCAATCTATTTAATGTCTACATCACAGACATCCGAATATACAATTAGACTGGACAAGCCGCCAAGTTTATAGGCCCGTCCCAGTGTCGCAATTTCTTTTCGGTTCTTACCTGTGAAAAGTTATTATATTTCTTGGTAAATTTACTGATTCATTGCGATGATGGCATGTTACAATTGCACAGGATGGCATTTTGGAAAAAAACGGTAATTTCTTCTAATATTCGTGTGTCTCACAGAGCGTAAACTGGCAGCCAGTGTATGCTCGTTGAGCTTACATTTGTCGCACTTTAAACGCGCCTTGCCCCATCTCTTGTATTGGGAAATCTGTGGTCTACATCATGCTATATGATAAACTGCCTCCGTGTTGTAGTGAGCACAAAGTTCGGCTGCGTGAGGTGTTGGGAATCCCGCGAGGGAACGTCACTTAAGTAGTGCGATTTTCCCTAGTTTGGTTCTGATGTTGCAGGCTGTATAACCAGATTGTCCGAAAAGAGAGATTCCGTTCTTCGGAGGTCTTCTTAGAAATCTTAAACATACCTACATATTGATAATAGCACGAGCACTTAATTGTTAATTAATGATATAACCAATAAGCTGGCAATGAGCTATCTATTACGCATCTAGAGTTCAGGTTATCTCCTCAGATGAAATATTTTACATATAAATTACTCGTATTAGTCCAGTTATTTTCACTAGATTTATTTGGATAATTATAAAATTCTGTTATTTTAACATCGCCGTAAATTGATCAAATCAATCAAGGAATTGACCAAATCAGTATATTAGACAGAGCCTTTTGCACTCGCTTATTTCCCAGAAAAGCTACACTGGCCAACAGTTTACTCAAAATCTACTGTTTTGTTAATAAAATATATCTTGGATTTGTGAAGCCAAGACGGTAAAATCTGCGGTTTTTTTACTACCATATACCAAAATTACATTATTTAGTACAAAAACAAGACCTTAAAAAGTGGCTAGATATTCTGGAGTCAGATTAGAGCGATATTCGATCGACATAATTGAGTATCGATATGTTTTACAAACATTGCGGCCACGTCTGATTACTTTCCTGTTGCCGCCAAAACTAATGTCACTGTCATTGTCAATGACAGGTATAGATAGTACCAAAGTGGTGCATAGTTTTGCGTTCGCTATCGTGTCCCTGAACTGCATTTAACGCATTTTAATATACGTTATTTCCTTTTAGAACCTATTACTGAACGACAGGGTCATGGCTTTCAGCATTTTTGTAGTCATTAAAATAACTTGTAACAATAGTCGAGGTGTCTTGTCAAGCGCGGTTCAGCCAGTTTCGAATGTCGTGTTTCAGCACGATAGGGCGCCGACTCGACCGGAGTGATCATCATCAGTTACGTTCCCACCGAGAGGTACGAGCCTACCCGTAAAGGGTATATAGTCCTTAGTCGTCCACGCGGACTCACGGCGGCTGACTTCACGCACAACTATTGAATCTGTTCGCTGACGTGCGCAGATTTCCTCACGATGTTTTCCTTTACCACAAGAGCGACGGATAAACGTACAGTAATTCGAAAATTTCAAAAGTTTTTCTTTCCCCTTTCCTATTTCCAGAGTGGAGGGTCCAAAGGTGGTGGTATAATTTAATACCAGGGAATCGTCTGCTGCAAAAAAAATTGCTTGCCAGATTGGCATGTTTAAACTAAACAGCGATCTCCCCCATTTTACGCCCTGGTCCTCCGCTTTCCTAAGCCAACCTCCGCAAGTGTTCGGTCCATTGCATCGATCCGTTCCTACGCTACGCTTGCCAAGACGCGGCTTCACTCCAGAACCTACAACTGAAAAGTTTCAGTAATTCAGTCAACGGTACTAACAACCAAACTACTGGTACAAGCGACCAAACTCCGGCAATGTATCATAGCACGATGTAAAATCGGAACATATTAATTCGCAATAAACCTTGAAAATCGCCGGAAGTTTGAAATTGGTCGACGTGACACGTGTGTCATGGCAAAGTGACGTATAACGACTACATTACCGTATAGATAATGTAAACACTCATAACGTTTGCTACTGAAAACTAAGAAGTGCTTCCGCGGTCTATGGTCTGCCGTTGAGGTTTAGTTTGTTGGGTTTGTTTTTTTTTTGTTTATGTTACAATAAGCAAGCTGAAGTGGCAGTGGGCTGGACATATCTGTCGCAGAACCGATAACCGTTGGGGCAAACGTGTTCTGGAGTGGAGACCACGTCTTGGAAAGCGTAGTGGGGCGACCTCCAATAAGACGGAGTGATGACATCCGTAAAACGGCCGGTAACAGTTGGCATCGGAAAACGGTAGACAGATATATGTAGCGTGCTATTGGAGAGGCCTATGTTCAGCAGTGGACAGGAGTAGGCTGATGATGATGATGACAATGTGATCGGGACGGTTAGTTCGCTCACTAAGTGGTAAGTGACACGCCTGACCATGACAATAATTTCACTAGTCACAGTGCCCTCACCCGAAAAACAAAACTGCATAGCACTCCTATTTCAAGGGACGATATCTGGTACTGCGGTGGTATCCAACTAGACTCAGACATCGAGTCTATCTACGATTTTCCCCAGTTTAGTTAGGCCATTGCAAGTTGAATTACTTGGTTGTCTGAAAAGAAAGACGACGAAGAATCTCCAAGCCATGCTGTGCGGAAAGGCCCGTACGTTGGGACGTTATATTCGTAGAATCATGATGGATGTGTACGAATACGAATCTACCTGACTGCTGCTGTTGACTGCAGTTAGACTTGACACACGTTTAGGCCCTTAGGTTAATCATCATCATATTATTAAATGTCCACACCGAGGGGCACGATCCTAGCCGTAAAGGGTGGATAGCCTTATCCGTCCATGCGGGCCCAGTGAGGATTGGCAGATTTTTATCTAGCACTATTCGGCGCTGAAATCATGATGATAAAGTATTATTTGAGCATTTCGAAGTACGGAGAGAAATGTTGCAAGGTCTCGTGCTACAAACAACCCCGATCATTGCAAATATTGATAAAACCTTCAGTTATAAATTTGGAAAAATCCTACATAAATATTTAATCGTAACGTAAACCTCAATTTTGAATAGTGTTGCAAAAACTCGTAATATTGTCATTAAATCGACTTTACGTAATCACTAGTATCAATACTCGATGCGTATTTAACAGTGTAATGGACCATGACGTAGTATTCATAATATATTTTATTTTTCGAGATCATTCGCGAGCTGATAGACAGTTAAACTGTATAATAACAGTTGTATGTAGTAAATAATTATTCATAAACGTATATGTTGTATATTTTGCCTCGAGGGAAATTTCCAAAAGGATTCTCTCTTCGGAGGGTATATTTTACCGTGAGTCGTTATCAAAACGAGTGCCTAATTTTAATGCCGACCCATTTTGTGTAATGGTTGAGACGTCGGCTACTACACCAAGGATTCCGAGTTCGATCCTCGGGCAGTACATACATTTGTTGCATGAATTTGTCTATTTGTATTGGTCTGGGTGTTTTCTGTATAATATGTATGTAAATATTTACGAAAAAATGTATATAGGTATATTTATCCGTTGTTTAGTACCCATAATACAGGCTAAATGCTTAGTTTGGGACTAGATGACGCGATGAAAAAAATATATATTGCACACTTTTTACGACATTTAGATCGTCCCAGCACCTCTTTCCTCGAACTGTCTCTTATAAACCTTTCATGAATATTCTATAAATCCATAATGATTGCAGTTTTACAAAACTGCTCTTTTAAACTAGATACCACGATCCCACAGAAAACCCGTGGGAAAGTACGCAAGTAACTGGAGGCCTAAATTAGACCTTCCCGCTTGTTATGCCTTACTTTAATCTCGTCCTTTTTAGGGATCCGTAGCCAAATGGTAAAAACGAAACCCATATAGATACGTCAAGTCTGTCTGTCCGTTCGTATGTCACACTCTTTTTTCAACTAAACTATTAACACTATACTGTTCAAACTTCCAAGTATATGTATTCTGTGAGTTTTATATACGTCATAAACGGTAAATCATTATTTTCTCATAATAAATCTGTATTAGTGTCTATGTAAAATTATTTTATGTTACTTGCAACTCTGCCGAACCACCATGGGCGAGTCCGACTCACACTTGGCCAATATTTTTAAGGTCGGCAACACACTTGTTGGTCCTTTGGAACAGTGTGCTTGATGATGGATTTTTCATTTATCTTCAAGTGAACCGTTTGCCCGTTACGTCATCATCTTCATATTACAGCCTTATATGTCTACTGCTGAACGAAGCTCTCCTAATGAATTCCAGTCGGGCCGGTCCCTAAGCAGTTACATGCCTATGAAATAATTAAAAAATCTCACTGCTATTCATAGCCACGTGTAGTTTGGCACAAGGAAATCCAAACCTTAGGTTTATAACAGTCAAGGCACTGCCGTGACAGCCCCACCTTTGATACGTTTAATTAGCAATTATTAGAATTCACAATGCCAGTTGAAAACGCACAATAGGTATTCAAGGTTCATTTTGGATTGTTAGATCGCGGAAGAAATGTCGCAGGGCGAGGAGAGGTTATTGGCTTGTTTAAATTGTACTTTAGGACACAAAGAAAAGAAATGAAAGTAAACATTTTTTAATTTGAGGGTATTTATTACTAATTCGACCTCAAAAATAACTTTAACATGTATTCGTGTATTGACGACACATTTGGTGTAAAGCTTGACACGTCGGCTACCAAGCGTTCCTTCCGGGTTCGATCCCCGGGCAGTACAACATTTGTATGCATGTATCAACAGTCTGTTTGTATTGGTCTGGGTGTTTTCTATGTATTAATGTGTATATTTTTAAAAGAAGTATATAAGTATGTTTATCAGCTATTTAGTACCCGTCATCAATTGTATTCTGTATATATAAAGGTAGATACGCCATCCGTGCCTCAAAAACGAACCGCCGAAGAGAAAACAGTTTGTAGGCTTTTGTTTAGGTAAATGTACGCTCATTCGAAATATGTATATGTGTCCTGTCACTGCATTCGGAACACTTTTTTCGATTGTTTTGTGAGCATATCACGAATTTATACTTTTTACATCATTGCCCGTCATACAAGTTTCACGCTTAACTTGGGGCTAGATGACGCGGTGTGAATGTCAGTAGATATTTAAATTCATATCTTCCTTTCTTAAACCTATCGTAGTCCACTAAATATAAGTTACTGCCCCTTTCTGCCCAACATATCCGCTTCACGGATAGTAAAGTGTTATCTCGATTGCTAGGCAGATTGGAGATAGCAGTAGGTACCAATGAAATAGTAGGTATAATTATCAACTCCTCGTTTTCTGATGAATGATTTGTACCTATTTCAATTATAATCACAAATACATCAAGAGTTTAAAATCTCTATAAATCAGATTTCAAATACATAACGTCGCACTGCAGGTTAGCCTATGGTGGGAGAGGCCTAATCTTCCCGAGATTGTGAGAATCACCCATCCACCCACCCACATCATAGATTAAGTTAACAAGGACTTGCACCTTTCGAAGCAGTGGGGTACTCGAGTTAATCATTTCGATAACCCAACCCAACAGACGACAACACCAACCAATTATAAAAATATTGTCGATATTTCATCGACAATATTTTTTTATTGTTACGAAGTAAACAGGACGGTCAGGACGCCCACCTGATGGTAAGTGAAACAACTGACCATGACAAAGCGGTATTAAAGGAGATGAACAACTGATAGACACTTATTATTCCCATCAATGCTGACTGCGCCATCACCGGAGACAACAGATGTTTGATTTATACGGTAATCTTACTAGCTACAGTGCCTCCTCCGAAACACAGAAGTGCATTACACTCTTATTTCCTGGGATGGTATCTGGTACTGCGGTGATACTTAACTACTACCTAGACGACTCAGTATCGAGTCTACCACCAAGTAAATACATATCAATAAAACATGTTCATAACAAAACCCAATAAAATATACTGATTGGTAACAATGCAACTGTAGGTACATATAAAAATTCTCCCTTAAGTTTACATGACTGCTACTTATTAAATTAAACTGTTTCTATGCAAACGTGGCGTTTCTAATCTTTGTATGCGTTTCGTAGTTAGACATAGCTGATAAGGATATTTGCACGCATCGGGCACGGCAGTGAAAGGGCCAAGTTTGGTAGCAAATTATATACCTTGCCGCATAGACCTTTTTATTTATTTATGTGGAATTTTGGTACTAAGTGAGTAATCCACCACGCGAGCCCCATGAAGATTGGTGGGTTTTAACATATACCATCCCAGGATTACAGGGTCCTACCGACAATCAAGTTATTCAGCTAGCAATCTCCTAACCGAACTGGGAAAAATCGCACAATGTGACTTTCACTTTGCGGTCTGCGGGAATCGAACCCACGACCTCTAAACCAACGTTACACACTAGAAGGAGGCATTCAAAGTTAAGGTCCTTTTATTTCATTTAGTGTTAGCAATAAATACAGTTCAAAAGAAAACCTTCGAATTATTATAATTTTTTTGCTTAACAGCTACCTCAATACAATAACCTATTAAGCTTTAAGTGGGAATCTCAATATTGCTTCTTTGGTAGATAAAGGTAATAGTGAGACTTTATTTACTTTCAAACGCATACCAAATGACTGCGTACACTGTAAGGCCCATATTCTAGAAGGAGACTCAAGCGGACTAAATATGACCTACCATAGGATGACATGACAGATGTAATGTTGAAGAAACCAATAACGCCCTTCGACCGCGTGATGTCCTTTCGGACCCTTAGCACTACCAGCTTGCACCACCGGGAGTGTAATGGTTAAATGCTACCAGTGCAAGCTGGTTGTGCTTTAGGCCGGAAAGGACAGATGTTACGACTCTTATACCAAGTAATTTCATTAGCTACAGGGCCTTATCTCAAATAACAGAAATAACGCTGGTATTTTACGGGCCCATATCTCTACGCCAACAGTAATAAAACAAAGAATTTAAAAGTCCTGTAACATGTTGCGAGGAAGTCAGAACTCGGTAGCCCTTCGGATACATTGTTCTTTCTTTTCCATCCATAACCTCCTACAGTGACTTAAGGCCGCTTTTCTTATGGTTAGTGGCACGCCTGCCCATAACAGATGCAGTGTTCAAGGAAACCAATAACGCGTCCGTTATCCGAGGAACAGTTTTTTAGGTCCCTTATACCTTATTATTTTACTTCTTACAGTGCCCTCTTCCGGAACACAGGAGTGCATAACACTGGTGAAATACCACCATTATGTACTTCTCTGTTCTGTACCGTAATGCCAGATATCGTTTTGTAAAAACGGGACGATACCTAGTACTGCGGTAAATGCCTATTACGAACAAGATATTAAAACAAAGTAGGAAAAAAACAGTAACATTTTGCAAGAGATCAGTGACCAGTTAAGAACATTTTCCTTTTTCGAAAATCATAAACCTTCCTCAACGGACAAAGTCTTCATCGAAATATTTTTTCCGATTGGGGGACAGCACTTATATGAACGCTAACGTACTATAAACGATGGATAAAATACACATTTTATCCTTCGCTTATAGTTGTTTCGTAAATTATCTAGTTGAAATAGAGTCAAGTATTATGTAATAATCAACTAGATAATTTAATATTGTGATTTTTTGATTCTTTCACCATATTTGAAACAAAAGAAACCTCATCATCTCGTTTAAAAATCTGGATTTCTAAATACAACAATCAGAATGTTTACTACGCAATATTAAAAAGCTGTATTACAAATGCATAGAACAACGAAAATGGATCTATTATGGTAAACATATCGATCTAAGGCGATTTAATACGCATGGTGTGTACCTTTATATTAGCGAGTTACGCTGCGGTGAATGTTAAGTTACCATGTTTATAATTTCCCTTTGTTTAATTTAATATTACTTCGAACGGCTTGGGTGGTATGTATGTCACCGGAAAATAACAAGAACCGAAAATTTTACAATTTACTACGAAATTTGTAAACTTCGATAAATTGTATTATTTTACAGTTTCGCTAATTGACCGACCTAAGTAAAACCAACGTAACAAAAGAAAGAAGAGTGAAATTCACCATAGAGCTACGAAAGTTTTACAGTAGCCATAAGTAAGATACTCGTTGTAGCAAAAAAAATAGGTTGTTGAGGTCACAGTCCTAACCTAACCTAACCAACTTAATAAAATACTTATGATTAAGAAACTAATGAATACAAATATTAGCTTAAAACAAATTTACGCAAAGTGAAGGACTTTATTTATTTTAAGGAAACATACAGTACATCAAAATACAATTACTTTCACATACAAATATTACATAGACCAGTTAAGTTTCCACTTATTCAAAATATTAGTAAAACCTAAAAAGTTACCACGATCACATCACATACTTTACAAAAAAAATATTATAATCTTTAAACACATACAAAAGCATCAAGTAATTAACAAACTTAACATAAATCACAACATATAATATCTTCCACAACCCTTTTATACAGTCCAATCGTGGAATTGAATATGTCAACGTCCTGGAAATAATTATTGTAAATACGACAGGAGCGCAGCAAGGGCATATTTCCAGCATAATTAGTGGACACTGCTGGGACGTTAAATAAAGGGTGGTAACGAGAATTCAACCGGGGACATCTTAGATTGATATTACTCAAGAGAAATGATGAGTCCATATAATTATTTAAAATCTTGTATATGAACAATTGGTGTCTTACCATTCTACGTGACGCAAGGGAAGGGATAACCAAAGGTTTATCAATTAATTGCCTATTAAATCTTAACGTCATTATTATATCGCCTTATTGGAATGATTATGTGTTTCGATCACTAGTATAAACAAATATATGAAAATAACCATGTAGAAATAATGGTTAACTCTTTTCCAGTAAAGGGGTAGGGGGTTAACCATAATTTCAACATTAGTCTTTGATTGTCACTAATTTAGTGAAGTAGCAGATAAAAAGTACGCATTTGTTTACCTATATCTGTTCCACTTAGCTGTTCAACCGGGACTTAAGTCCCGCAACCAATAGATAATGGACTTAAGTCTAGATTTTTGATTGTTTTTTCCCGCTTAATAGATAAGCATTCGATCATTTCATCTTACTAAAAATACCTTGAAGGATTGTATGTACAGTCACGATATAGCTAAACATTCGTGTGGTTCATCTACCTCAAAAAACCTTAAAGGACAGACAATATCCTAAGCAGTACCCATCAATTAAGTTTTTGTTTATGTAAAACTCGGAGTATTTAACAACATACACACAATATCATTCAAAACATCTGGGTCTCACAAATCAGCGACAAGACATTTGCGATGACGGACCAAAGCGGTTGAACTCGTTTGGAAAACTGGTATTCGCCTGCGACCGCGGAGTGCAAGGCTTATATGAGCCAAGTCAAGTTTGTTTATTTTTAATTATAGTTTTGATGAGTTTTATTCATCATTACCTACAATTGACATAGTACATGAGGACTCAATGGCGTAGTGGCTGGCTGAGTTGGATGTGAGAAATTACAATTTTGGAAGACAATGAAGTCGTCCCGGCAGGTAAAAAGATTAAAAATTTGGATTAATAATATTAAATTGTAGAAGTTTGATAATTCTGAGCAGTATTTTTTGAATAACTTTTTGATAAATAAATAAAATCATATAGTAAATAGTAATTTACAGCAATTGGCTAGAACTTGATTTCGTTTTACTGTGCGCCGTTTTACGAATGAATTCTATGAGCAACCAAATTTGCATTGTTTAGTATGTCTATGTTGGAATCTGGTCACTAGCTTTTTAATTCATAAAAATGTAACAGGTTACAATATCAACAACGAACAGTTAAGGTTGTTTACGTTCCCGTATCATTATTTATAAGAAATCAATAAAATCATTATCATCTCATCAATCCACTATTTGCTGGATTCCATTTATTACAGTCCACGGCTGGACATATAGCCCCCCCCCCCCATTTTGCGCCAGATACATAGGTCCTCCGCTTTCCTTATCCAACCCCCACCAGCATTCTTTAGCAAATTTTCGGTCCAATCGGCTGGAGGGGTGTCTTTAAATCCGAGGTGCATGTAATTAGCCATAGTTATCTATTTATAGCTGGTCTTTATACCATTAGACATTCACAAACTGCTGTTTTATTTATTAACTGGTTGACTTTGTTTGCACCTACAAAAGGTCGATTTGCTTCTTACACCAAAATTAGAATGCAAGTTCAAATAGAACGTTTATCATCACCAAACAGGTAAGATAAACCATTCTGATCTCACAACTCTTAATTATCATCATCATCACTAGCCCGTTAAACGTCCCACCGAGGGCACGTAGGCACATAGGCTCGTAGACCAAAAGAGGACATCTCAACAAATCCAACTGATGTGTAATGAGGCATCTAATTGACTGAGGGAACTGAGTTTTGATTCATCATCAGCTCATTATACGTCCCCACCGAGGGGCACGAGCCTACCCCTAGGGTGATTAGGCCTTGTCGTCCACGAGGGCCCAGTGCGGATTGGACGACTTCACACACAACCTTCGAATCTCTTCGCAGGCGGGCATGAAGGTTTCCTCACGATGTTTTACTTCCGTAAGAGCGTCGGATAACGTACATATGGTTTCGAAAATTTGAAAAACACATTGGTACGTGTCGGGATTTGGACCTCAGTTCTCCCGGTAGGAAGGCGACAGTCCACACCATTGAGCCACCGACGCTCATCTTATGTGTTAATCCGTAGGATGCCCCCGAGCCGGTAAGGTTGGCTTGTGTCGCGAAAGCTGTGTACTAGGAGCACATATATGAGCAAGTGCTTTACTCGTCACTAGTAAAATTCGTGTCATGTGCCAGAGCCTTGGGCTTTTAGAATAAAATCACTTTAGTCGTTTCTATTCTAAACCAAGTATTACACCCATTGTAATACTCACACTACTGTAATGTCGCACTTTCAAGTTCAAGGCATCACGCGAGCAACGACCGTGCACTTGGTTGGCCACAAACCGGCTCGCCGACTTCAACGAGTTTCAGTTTCCAGTTACTATTGGCAGATATTATTTTATGTTTATTAACTAACAAACTAGTAGCCTTATTGCTTCAATTTTTAAGGGTCAAACGAGTAAAAGGCTAATTTTGATGTTTTTGTTTAGGTCTTTACCAAAAAAAAGGTATTTCTGAAATAACCCACTACTAAAGCTTTGACTCATTTTCGTCAGGAAGTCAACGGTAAATTGAACTCAAAAACAAATCAACCATCGTCATCAAACATTTCCGTCGTCGCTAGTTCGCTAAAATATAACAATCAAATTTTCCTGTATCGTAAACACAATCCAATACAAGAAAATACGCTTTAATTTTTAAACGTTATTCATTAAAAAGTTTCCAGAACGGTTAACTTTTAATTTAAGCCAGATGACGCAAAGGAAAAACCAGAAGTCTACACGGGTTGTATTTTATCCTTAAAATTTCAACCAAAATGCGCGGGGAACAGGTTAGGTGTGCCATAATTATGAGAGACCTGAACCAAAAAGCATTTCGGGCAAAGACCTCATTTTATTTTTTCGGATGATTTTTAAGCTGTTGGCCGCTGATGGCCAGCTCCACCTGGCTAGAGGTCAAACGCTGTTATTCTCTTTGCTATTTTTCGTAGTTTCGATAAGGACATTGTATTGAATTACCAGATTGTTTGAAAGTAAAGATTACTCCGTGCTTCGGAGGGGAAGTTAAACAGTCGATCCCGGCTACAATTCTAGGATGGTATTAACAATTACCAATCACATTGGGCCGAGGACATTATAGGCTGATGGCATAAATTATCCATGACTCATATTCCACACGGCTCTTTGTCTGTTAACCTTAGCAGTATCAAATTTCGATTTTGTAGGTCACAGTTTTACTTATTAGAGCTATCGAAAGAATAAAAAATAAATATAATTTATAAAGAAATAAACTGTGGAGTCATTATTGAATCATTTCGGATACAAAATGACTTGACATCTTTTGATTTTTAATTTATTTGCAGGATCAATAGTACGAGTAGGTATCAGTTACACAAATAACATTATTATAGGTAAAGGAAAACCTTTGCAGAACAAATTAAATGATTATTTACCATTTTTACCAGATTGATACCGTTTCAAACCGATGACTTTGGTGTATATTTAAATACCAAACAAATCAAATAAGTCATTTATTGCAATTGCATAATACGAATATTTTTGACATTTTATAAAAGTTTTATTGTTTAATTTTTGCGTTTCTTTAATCCTATGGATGTTCACCACCAGAGATTGGTCCACGTGGAAAACAATGGCGGAGGCTTTCATTCGGCAGTGGACTTACTTAGCTGAATGATGATATGAACGATGATGATTTGTATGTAAAGAGTACCAGTATACTCTTAGGACAAAAGGTATCTTCCTCGGTTTGTACATACTGCCGAATGGCTAACGAGACTGGGAATCCGCCAACACGCAAGGGTCGACCTGTACTGTCCGAATTCTTTTGAATGATTAAAGTAATTGAGAATGGCATGGCCGGCAGTGGGTGTTATGGCCTTGTAATAAAAATAAATTCAACATTAAATGATGAGAGTTGCAATGCTTAATTAAAATCCTCCAGCAATGTAGCCTACCCGCACATAAACAACTGAGACATGAACACTGACTGCGGGAATAGTTCACATGTTTAAAGTCACTCAACAGGAAGTGAAGCGGCTGTGCTCGGGTCTCTCTTCACGATGATATCAGTAAGTTGAAGCAGCAGTGAGCCGGTCACGTATATCTCAGGTCCGATGGCCGTTGCAGCAGAGACGAATGGAGTGGGACCACGTCTTGCAATCGTAGCATAGGACCCGCTCCGGACTGATGTACCCAACACTTGCGAAAGGTCACGTCGATAGAGGCTGGATGAGGAAAGGAAGACCGGGATAATCGAAGCACAATGGGGTAGACTAAAATCCAGATGTAGACCGTAATCGTATAAGACAGCATCACACTAGTATAAAAAAATTGCTTTTTCTGTCCTATATACCTATGCTTAAATCTTTAAACTACTACGTAACGATTTTTGCGGTTTTCAGTAGAGATATAGATAGTGATTGAAGAGGATTGTCTACGTATAAAGCGCCTATTAAATAGTGGTGAAATACTGTTATTTTTGAGGTTTGCGGCGTTATCTAAATGAAGATTTTCGAAGATATTACAGATTTAAAAAATGCGGGAAATAGCGTTTGCGGCGGTACCGCCGGCCGGGGCGGCGGGGTGTGCCTATTATCAGCATTGCACCTGTGCCAAGAAGGGGCGGGTCGCTAGTAAACATATAACAAAAATAAATTGTCTTTAAAAACTTTTATCGCGTCAATCATTTCTAAAGTCACTGGACAATTGTTTAAAAATAGAATTATGACAGACCACTATATTTTCCTAATGTCACCGACCCGCCGATATAATCTTTAAGTAGGACGAGGGTATTTACCTCAGTGCCTGCATGTAAGAGCATTCAGTAAAAGCAGGTATGCTAATACTCGTTTGAGGAAGGAAAACGTTCGTCATCTGTGTAAAATCCCAGCGTTTACGCCATAGATTTATAATATATCTTTCTACGGTTTACGCAAATGTAAACCCATAGACAAGAGCTACAAATTATCATAGAAACAAATTATAGAGCGATTTGTGTCAAATAAACGTCAAGTTTCTTTTTTATTACATCATAGTTTACGAAGCAGTATTGATAAAGTTTTGTATTTATTAAGGTTTTGTTATTTCCGCAGTATTATGAGATTGCTTTAAATATGTATTGACATTCACACAGCACCATGTAGCCCCAAACTAAGTATAAGCCTGTCATATGAATACTAAACAACAGATAAACATACTTATAAACTTTTTTGTAATAACATACATATTATTCATAGAATACACCCAGACCCATACAAACAGACACAAATGTTTTGTACTGCCCGGATATCGAACCCTTGGTGTAGTAGCCGACGCGCAACGTCTGTACTATTACACCAGATGGGTCGTCAACAAAAACAATAAAATGTTTAATGCGTATTATTAAAATCTAGCCCCAAGTTACGCCTGAAGCCTGTATTATGGGAACTAAAAACATACATATTACATATATATAGAAACACTCAGACAAATAACAAATAGATATGTTCATGCACACAAATGTTTGTACTGCTCGGGGGTCGAACCCGAAACCCTTGATGAAGTAGCCGATGTCACGACTATTACACCACATGGGTCGTCAAATCAGCAGGGAACGAGGATGGGCGCTCTCGCATTACACTTAGGTGTAATGTGAGGTTAGCCTTTATACGTTCTGCTGGCTTCAACCCGCGTGCCAAGCGAATCATGGCAAAACGCTTTACCATCGTAGAGTAGGGTGTACGTTCAGTTAGTGGATTGTCACAGGTTGCACACATTAAATTTAAGGCTCAGAACCATCTTCGCTCGCCAATTCCTCGGTGAAGCTGTAAAGGCCATCTGCGACCAACAGCAGTAGTCAGTTCGAAAAAAAGCACTGATCAAAGTTAAACATAATTGCCACAAAAGACCCCAACTCTATTAGTTTTACAATGCGCCAGTTCATACTTGATTATGGCTGAATAGTCCATGCTATTGTACATCATTCATTCATTCTTTCTGTTTTATGGTAGACTAGATCTCCCACGCGGTGTTACCCGCAGTAAAACATAACCAAAAATCGCTTTGTTACATCACGCTAAAGTGCGCAAGTCACGCGAAGTGCAGCCGGCGCGCGTGAACAACATTACTTAAATTTAAAAATAAAAAGGTTTTCCTAAAAGAAAAGTAACATTAGATTTTTCTTATTATATCCGCCACTGACCCAAGCATGTCTCATCCAAATCTGTCCAGCCATTTTAGAGCTTACCCGGAACCAACAGACAGACTGACAGACAAAGGTATCTATATATATATAAATTATGTTTTAATATAAATTTAACTATTCATAACGGTTATTGTGCTATAACCTTCGATTGTTATCAAGATAACCAGTTTCCTGTATTGCAAATCTGTTACAACAAATGAGTGTCCAAGTTCCGTATTTAACTTCCATTGAATAACATTGGGTAATCTTTCGTGTTATAATTAGTTTTTTTCTTGAGTTAACATGGGTTAATTTGAATAAATTTATCTAAGACCGCGTAGGAGGTCATTAAAGTACCTTCATTATCATCAGCTCATTAGGCGTCCGCACCGAAGCATGAGCCTACCCTTATAGGGTGTAAAGGCTGTAGTCGTCCACGCAGAGTAGGTAGTGGCCGGTGCGTATTGGCCGACTTCACGCATAACCTTCGAATCTCTTCGCAGAAGTGCGCAGATTTCCTCACGATGTTTTCTTTCACCGTAAGAGCGTTGGATAACGTAAATTGAATTTCAAAAATTCGAAATCACATTGGAATTAAAATCAAAATACAATCATCATCAGCCAATTACGTCCCACTGCAGGGCATAAGCTGCCATAAGCACACAGCATGTGTAACGCTAAGAGGCATAAATGGAACCGCTCGACAAGAATGATACCATAGACTCAAAGAAAACCAGCGTAAAACATCGCTTTTCATCTTTCCTTTTCCCTGGCCCTATTTTAAGTTCGGCGACTCACTCGTTGCTCCTACCAATCATGTACTGAAAGTTTCCATGGGTAAGGTTATCACTTAACATCAGGTGCTGGTAAAGCACCTTCTCGTTCGACTACCTAACTTTGAAGTTAAAAAACATACCTCCAAGTAGTTTGACGATCCATTTGGTATAGCTATTGAGACTTCGGCTACAATACTTATGTGTGTGTGTATGAAAACATCATGAACATGTTTGTATTGGTCTAGGTATTTTCTATGTATAATATGCATGTAATTACAAAACAAAATATATGTTTATCAGTTATTTAGAAGCCGTAATACAAGCTTCAGACTTAACTTTGGGCTAGGTGGCGCTGTGTGAATGTCAGTGGATATTAATTATATAGGTTATCTGCTTGCTTAATAACTTTTCATAAAAAGAAGTTTAGATCGAGTAACGTTTGCTGTCATTAATTAATGCGGCGCGAAATGTCACCTTCGGATAAATCGGATTTTCCCCATATAGATGGTCGCCGCCTTCCAAGAAAAGTAAGAGAGAGAATTGAAAAACGCTAAGGTTTAAAAACATGCGATCTTATAGAATTGTCATCACGAATCGAGTCATCGGAAATCAATTGAATTGTAGCAAGGCTGTGCATTGTCTCCGGCGATTAATAATTTCATGAATAGTTTTCTTTTTAATTGGATGACTTTTTTTAATGTACATTGAAACTGACCGTCATTTAGTTTGATTGGCCATCAGCTTACTCGTTCGCTTGAGGGAATTAGAACTTACTTCGAGCTCGTTCGTGACAGTTAAAATGATAGATTTAAAAATATGATTGTCTATGAGCGTATCATCTAGGACTTTTCGTTGATGACAGAGCTGCCTATAACTATTATAATAATAGCTGCCTCCGTGGTCATTGTTCTGAACCAACTTTCAAAAATACTTGAAAAACAACGTTTTAGAATGTTTTGGCAAGCGAGATTCTGGCCCGATGAACCGATGACTTGCGAAACGTCGCTGGGGTTGGATGAGGGAAGCGGGAGGACCGGGATCATCAACGCATAATACTAAGGGCACGAGTCTAGCCTTCTAAGGCCCAGTGCGAATTGGCAGATTTCACGCACAACCATTTGAATTTTTCCGCGCGTATCCTTACGATGTTTTCCTTCACCGTATGAACGTCGGATAAACGAACATAACTCTGAAAATGCGAAAAGACGAGAAGAATGGTACGTAGCGGGATTTGAACCTGTACCCTCCAGGTCGGAAGGAAGGCAACTGTTTACACCAATGAGCCACCGATGCTCTGAGAACTGGGTTATCTGGGCGAATGGGGGATACCTATGTCCAACAGTGGACTGCGTTACGTTGAAGAGAGAAGTTTAACAACAGTAAGCAGCTAAGCAAACAACAGAGATTGCTCGTCGAAACCAGAGGTCCCAGACGGCGCTGATTTTCAGCCACACTCTTTTCACTGAACCCTTTGACTGCCATGGAACCAGACAGCATTCCTATTGTTTGTCGGCCAACATTGGAACCCTATGTTTTATAGCTACTTTTGAATCGTCAATTTTTATTATTATATTTTTATGACTTCGGTTCGGAATAAGCAGGATCTTCGCGACCAGCCGGCTAGGAAATCGAAGCTTTTTTATCATTAGTTACAGTGTTTTGTCATTTACCTACACGTAGCTTTACAATAACTTATTACGAAGATTTTGTAACTGGAACACTATGAGCAAGACCACACATCTTTATCCGATAAATAGTCGTCTATTGTCACCTTTCTTCATGAAGGTTTTCTTTTCTTAATCTTTAATTTAAATTGGTGAAAGGGCAATTTGGCAAGATTATGTGGTATTTTCTTAACGTCGTCTAACGGGTTCATCGAGAAACATATTAAAATTAGTGAAACTAATAAAGCCCCTAGCGTAGTAACAAGCGTAGTATGGGTGTCGGTATAACTTACTCGTACCATCAGATGAACCGAACACTCATTTGCATATCCATAAAATAAAATGTCTTGTTTATGTGTGCACCTATATATCCCTGTAATTCACTACTGAACTCATCATCATCATTACAGCCTAAAATGTCCACTGTTGAACGAAGGCCTCCCCCTAATGATTTCCACGCGGACTGATTCCTAGCAATTGACATCCATCTGCCACCCGCGACCTAAACCAGGTCATCCGTCCATTTTTACTAGTTTAGTATATTTTACAAGTTAAACTGCAACCTCAGCTTTGAATTGCGAGTACCTATATTATATTTGACGACCCATTTGGTGTTGCGGTTGAGAGGTCGACTGCAACAACAAGGGTTCCGGGTTCAATCCCCGGGCAGTACAAATATTTGTGTGCATGAACATGTCTGTTTGTAATGGTCTGGGTGATTTCTATGAATAATATGTATGTATTTACAAAAAAAAAATTGTATATAAGTATGTTTATCCTTGTTTAGTACCCAAAATACAGGCTTCACGCTTAATTTGGGGCTAGATGGCGCTGTGTGAATGCTAGTGAATATTTATTTATTTATATTTGACGACCCATTTGGTCATGGTTGAGACGTTCGCTTCTACACCAAAGGTTCCTAGTTCGTTCGGGCAGTAGAAAATTGTATGTGCATGTCTGTTTGTATTGGTCTGGGTGTTTTTATGTATATTCTGTTTGTATTTACTAAAAAAGTATATTTATCAGTTCTTAATTAGTACCCATAATACAAGCTTTACGCTTAGCATGAGGCTAGATGACGTTTTGTAAATGTCAGTGGATATTTATCAAATATACCAACTTTGTCTTCTAGAAGACTAATCTTTTTTTAACAAAAATACGTTTATAAAGCCTCGCCTTAATAATCTGACAATGCCTAGAAATAAATTATAAAATCACAATTAGACGTTATGACCACCACTTCAATGCCATGGGCGTGAGAGAGGGCCGTGTCATCTGAATGTCAAACGATAAAGCTTCAAGGCATTACGTGTTTGCAGAATTCTCAGGGTTTGAGAATTTGCGATTACAATATCATTAGTTTCATGATATCATAAATAATGGACATTATAAGTTACATAATTAAATAAAGATCAATATCATTTTTTCACATTTTTGTTAAATGATAATTGATAATTGACGAAATTAAGAGGTTTCGACGAAATGGGATTGGACTGGATTCAATTTAACTGTAACGTTCATGTCATTAATAATATCTCATTACCTCACTCTATCGTCATGATTATATAAGGGAACAAGACGGTCAGTGCGCTCACCTGATGGTAAGTGATACGCCTGACCATGACAGATGCAGTGTTGAAAAAAATTAATAACAACAAGATGTCATTATTTTCCGACGACACTTCTATGCGCCCGTCACCCGAGACGACAGATGTTAGGTCTCTTTTACCCGGTAATTTCACTGGCTACAGTACCCTCATCCCGAAACACAAAAGTGCAATACACTGTGATGGCACTGTGGTGGTACTTACCTAGACGACTCAATATCGAGTCTGCCACCTAGTTCTACATATGCAATCCTGAATATTTAAACAGGAAACTAAGACTGAATTAGCATTAGGATTTATGTTTGCTAAATTTTTACGCAAAATCTACTGAATGGAGTTTTAGACATTTATGATAATAATGGGAACTATATTGAGCGACGTAGCTTACAGAATTAGCAAGCGGGCAGGGCAAAAAGTGCGTGGAACCGATGCCTGATAGGCGGGAAGGTTTTCAAGAGGGTTCCCTTCGGAAAGCCGACCCTTTACCTGATGGACCGATGACCTGGTTAAGGTGGCTGTCGACTAGCCTATAGGTCCGCGTGGAAATCACAGCACTGTCATCGATCCCGTTATTTGGTATAATCAACTGGACCACCCAGGTGATATCACCCGGGTGATTTAATTATAAATTATTATATCCATAAATCACCTGCCAACACTAAGGTGTCCAAATTTTAGTTTCCCCTAATCACCTGCATTAAATTTTATAAAAACTGTATGCACATAAAATACTTTATAGTTATTTAGTGTTTCTTTCTTTTTTTGGTTTAGTCGTCTCAATCATTACACCACATAAGTTGTTAAATTATAACTAAAGATAACAACAGTATTCGAAGCATCAGAGCCGTGCACTCCATACATCATTAAAATAATAATAAAATTTGATTTATTAAATAACCAATAAGTATATATTAATAAATCAACTCATAAGTGTTAGTAATTTTTTTCTTAAATACAATAAAAAAATTACATAGGTTGTCGATTTTTGCTAAAGATAACAATAGTATTTGAAGCATTAGAGTCACTCCATACATGCAAATAAGAGTATATGCCCTGTGCATCCAGACAACCCGGAAAATCGCCAACATATATAATGATTCCCACTTATTCGCCCATTTTCCTCTACAGATTTGAAACCATAGGCGATCTGCTGTCATCAACAGCACACAATTTGACAATAATGTAAATAATTTATTGTTTTTGCGTTAAGCGTCACTCACTTTGCACACTCTACTCATAATCTCTGTGCACGCCACTGCGTAGCACGCGCTTACGTCTAATCAAACTACTATTTAACGACAAATAATGACCTGTGACATTTGGAAAGACGTAACATTTGAGAAACCAGTTTTACGTAAGTTTAGTTATTCTAAACTCCAAACAATGAGACAAGCGACGGCATTTCAACTAATTTACTTGCAGATCAACACTGTTGTGATTTATAGCACAAAAGACAAAGTCACGGTCGTGGGAAAGGTCTGGGTACCTTGCGAAAAGGTGATTCATTCCAGTTAAAAGGTGGCGTATCATGTTTTGTGTTAACATTACCTATTCATTATTTCCGAGGCGCTGTTAAAGAAGTTGGTAGAATATACTTTGTATAATACATAAATAAATATCCACTGACATTCACACAGCGCCATCTAGCTCCAAACTAAGCATAAGCCTGTAATATGGATACTAAACAACGGAATATACTAATATGTTTTTTTTTGTGAATACATATAGGCATTTCATGTACGCAAATGTTTGTAGGTACTGCCCGGGGAGCGAACCCGGACCCTTGGTGTAATAGCGGACGCCTAAACCATTACACCAGATGGTTCGTGTAATGGTTGAGGCGTATATAAATAATATTTTGTTGTTAAAATGTTGAACTAAGTTAGCAAATAACCAGCCACCAAAATTCCACACGATGACTATGGGAAAACTTGACCGTAACCAACCCGCGGGTTCATTGAAGTGCAAATATTAGTAGGAATAAATAATGAATAATAATAAATATCCGCTGACATTCAGGCAGCGCCATCTCGTCCCAAGTTAAGCGTGAAGCCTGTATTGTGGGTACTAAACAACGGATACACATACTTATTAATTATTTTTAAAAACATACATATTATACATAGAAAACACCCAGTCATCACAAAAAGACATGTTCATGCACACAAATGTTGTACTGCCCGGGATCGAACCCGGAACACTTAGTAACGCAGCTGACGTCTCAACCGCAACACCAGATGATGTTGAAGTTATACATTACAAATATTTATGTTGTCAAAAATATTTAAAAAGTAATTTCCCCCCCGAGGCCGAGTTCGAGTCCGTTCGGGACGCCCTTAGGCTCGTTGTGTAAAATTAAGGCTGAGAGCCATCTGCGCTCGCCACTTGCCGGTGAAAGCCATCTGCGGCCAACAGCAGTAATCAGTTCGAAAAAAAAAAAATATACATAAACAATTATTATTTGATTGTATGAGAGTCACCCACCTGTTATCATGTATCATCGACGAAATTAATGTTCGAGTTGTTGATTGGTTATTTAATAAATAAATATAGACAAATAATGATGCCACTGTAACTAATTTCTGTTCCGCCGAAATTTGAATCTGTCAATTTTGGTAAAATTTAAAACTATGCCATGATGAGGATAAATAATCAACAGTGATTGTCAATCAATGATACTCTGTATATATAAAGATAGATACGCCGCCCGTGCCTCAAAAACGAACCACCGAAGAGTACTCTTTTGTTTAGTACGCTCATTCGAATTATGTTATGTGTGCGTATATGTTTATGTCTCTGCATTCGGAACACATTTTGTCGATTGTTTCGTGAGCATATCACGAATCCATACTTTTTTACATCATTGATGATAAATTCGTGAATCTTCGACACAGACAGCAGAATACGAAAATGGCTTAAGTAAAATTTAAATATTTGCTATGATGAGAATATATAATCGACAGTGATTGTCAATATTGAAAAAATATTTCTCATTCGTTATGGTACAAACCAGACGAGAAGAGCCGAGGTTATTAAAATGTTACCATTCCAATGTCAATGTAAATAACGAATCTTCACGGAAACCGGAGTCATTCCGTAACGGGCGAAATCGTCTTACGCGTGGCATTTGTACGAATACTTACATTACTTTTTTGTTGTTTCAATTGTTTCCAAAATGGTATAAACACGGAAACACATTACGTTTTAATACAATTCGCAATTGACTGGTCATCATTTAATTGTTGAATTGGTTTACTATCGAACCCTGTTTCCGTAAGCAAAGCATTGTTTTGTATTCCATGAAACATGATGAAAATGCGTTTACGCTTTTTTTAAATGATAAGTATTAAATTTGAAGTCACAAGCAGTGTATAACACAAGTTTTGTAAGTAAATAAATAGAAAACAAAAGAGGAACGGACTCACAGTTTGGTGGGCAGACCAAAACCCTGGAGAAAGTTGTAGCCTCAGCACTCGGTCTGCTGTTACTCACGCACGAAGCCCTGGTGCTCCGCTCGATAGGTAGGTAGCTGGTCTCCATCCAGCTACTCTTTGATTTTTTCATTCAACCTTCGCATACAAAAAAAAAATGTAGTATATATTATAATATTTATAATAATTAACAATGACAATTTCATTATTTATTTAAATTGTGACTGTGAGACTCTATGACTCACAGTGGTTAGTAACAATATGAAATAGATATTCAAGAACATAATAAACATCAGTATAAATATACATGTCAAAAACAGTCTAATGCTAATAACAGTTCTATTATATAACAGTCTAATCTAAACATAAATTAGTGATATATATAACTCATTCGCGATGTTGGGTAAACAAATGATATAAATTGTAATAATTTAATATTGTTACCTTTAACAACGCCCTTTGTTTCACTAAATTTTCTAGTTGAAAGAAAAAAGAACACAGAAAAACAAAACACAATCAATTTAAAAGAAGAAAAAATTTTAATTATAAAAGAGGTCGAATGACGTTTCGCTGTGGCCTAAACCTAAAATAGAGCCTTTTTTTTCTTTTTTTATTATTGCTTGATTAAAGAGCTGTAAGCGTTGCATTTACTCGTAGCTAGTTGACAACATCCTTAAATTGTATCCCTATATCCCCCATCCCTATATCCCTCACATAAAACTGTAAAACTAACAATTCCCAAAATTCGGTTACATAATTTACATATAGTTTTTATTTATTTTATAGTTTCGCTACTGTCGGGGAGGTGATGCTAATATTTAGTTTTTATGTAAAGTAAATAATAAAACAGCCTAGCCATACGTATTACTGATATGGAAGTAAGGCTCAGTAAAGTCGTGTAGATTCAGAATCTTGCCTCTACATGAGATCTGATATCTTTTTTACTGCGAAACCTTTATGCGGTCGTCTTGGCAACATTTTACATGAAATGGTGAAATGGTTGGACTTCAGTTCTTTTTGGAAGTTACTAGGTGACATTTTTAGGGTTCAATTTTTCTTAAGTACTTATTAATAGACTTTTTAGTTACTTTCTACAGTAAAATTACGTCATAGACAGCAGCTGACATTTCGGGGTCACATTTTCTGTTTTAATGACAGTCCGTCCGTATTTTTATCTACGCCCATGAATTAGAATTGTATTAGATTAATCAACAATTATCATTAGATTAATATGTATCACCTAATTGTCTGATATAAAAGATGATTCTAGGATATTAAATAAGACCGGAAATTATTCAGAGTACCGTAACATCATTGTAATTAATTGATAAACAATTAGCCATAATTATACCGGAAATTACAATTTAATTGATGATTGATGACAGATTATTCGACATAAAAAAGTCCAATGAGGAGTGCCATCGCGGGAGTCAGTTTCGTGCACTCCATTTATGCAAATAAGCAGTGCATACCTTATACGTCCAGACTACCCGGAAAATCGCCAATATATCAAATTATTCCCACGTATTCGCCCATTTTCAACTACAGATTTGAAACCATAGGCGATCTGCTGTCATCAACAGGACTTAATTTGACAAAAATTTAATATTTTTTGTTTTTGCGATTAGTGTCACTCCCTTTGCATACCCTACTCATAATCTATCAGCACGCCACTGGCGGAGTCCTATATATTGTGGTTGTTGATGGACCGTAACTCCATAACCATGCTGTATGTTGGAAGGTTCCCCATAACCATGGACGTTAAAAGCTGATGATGATGATTTAGACACAGCGCCACCTAGTCCTAATTTACATCGATTTCCATTATTTCATATCGAAATTCACCGGACGCTAAGTAGTGTAGACTGTGGACAGTGAGCGTCGGTGGCTCATTGGTGTGGACTGTTGCCTTCCGATCTGGATGGTGCACGTTCAAATCCCGCCAAGTACCAATGTATTTCCGAAATTACGTTTCGTTTGTCCGACGCTCTTACGGTGAAGGAAAATATCGTATGGAAACCTACGCACGCTTTTGAAGTGATTCAAAGGTTGCGCGTGAAGGCGGCCATCCGCACTCGGCCCGCGTTGACGACTAAGGCGCCAACCCCCTTCTCCTCCCTTTACATCCTTTAAAAGTTTTCGTTACTTGAGGAGTTCCGAGTGTCCATTGGTGACGATATCACTAATCATCAGGAAAGACTAAAACTTACTTATTTAGATTTTCTTTATTCCCTTCCTCCTTCTTGTTACTCCTCCGAAGTAGCGAGTGTTCATGGGGGTGATACCGCTTACATAGTCATCATCGTCATATCTGCTCCTCTTAGAAAAAATAATTATAAATGAATATCCACTGATCTAGCCATCTAAGCATTAGCCTGTAATATGAGTACTTAAACAATGGATAAACATACTTACATACTTTTTTTTTGGTAAATGCATAGGTACATATTTTATGTAGAAACACCCAGACCAATAAAACAAAGACATGTTTATGCACCGGATTGAACCCGGAACCCTTGGTGTAATAGCCGACGTCTCAACCCTTACACCAAATAGTTCGTCTTAACTTCAGAACTGAGCTAACTTTGAAACTGTTTCCTCCTGGCGTTACGCGTCCCCATCGGAGCGACTGGCGACGGCTGCCGGCGCTGCATTCGGGTGCATCAGCTCGTGTGCATTGCTTTGTGCAATCGTCATCTACGGGGAGATCACCTCGCTGTTCGTGCAGAGGCACAAGGCTGTGGAGACCTCGCCTCATATATACATACTTACTTTATTTGGTGGAGGGACGAGGCTGTGAGTATTATCCATTTATTCATACCTATCATCATTAGCCCATCAAATGTCCCCACCGAGGGGCACGAACCAAGCCGTAGGGTGTATAGGCCTTAGTCGTCCAAGCGGGCCCAGTGAGGTTGGACGACTTCACGCACAACTACGCAGGCGTGCTCAGGTTTCCTCACGATGTTTTCCTTCACCGTAAGAGCGTCGGATTAACATATATATAAAATGGAAAAATAGAGCGTCGGTGGCTCAATGGTGTGGACTGTCGTAACCACAGATTTCCCAATACAGGAGATGGGGCAAGCCGCGTTTTTAAGTGCGACAAATGTAAGCTCAACGAGCATACACTGGCTGCCAGTTTACGCTCTGTGAGACGAGTCAAGACGCACGAATATTAGAAGAAATAACCGTTTTTTCCCAAAATGCCAGCCTGTGCAATTGTAACATGCCATCATCGCAATGAATCAGTAAATTTACCAAGAAAATAATAACTTTTCAAAGGTAAGAACCGAAAAGAAATTGCGACACTGGGACTGCCTATAAACTTGGCGGCTTGTCCAGTCTAATTGTATATTCGGATGTCTGTGGTCGTAACTGACCGGGAGGGCTGAAGTTCAAATATCGCCACGTACCAATGTGTTTTCGATTTTCGAAATTATATTCATACCTATAGTAAGCGACAATTCGAGATGGCAATCGGGGTATGACATAAGGCGCGGGGGCCTTTACGTCACTACTATATTTTGTACATTTACGTTACAGACCGGATGGCAATCGTACCCTACACATGAATGCATTGGTGGACGACTCAATATCCTTTGGGCTGGCCAGTCTGGCGGTGATGGCTGGTCAGTTCATCACTGCTGCTACAGCGGTCACCCTCGCCAACTGGGGGGCTCATAGAATGGTAATGTCATATTTATAAAACCATAATGTTACCTATTTTCTTGTGGCAGCGGTCCATCATTCAGCCTTTTGTCTATTTATTTACTCAGTGTGTCAACACTGCTCCGAAACAACTGAGTCGACAGATGTATGAAGTATATTAACTTGCAAGATTTCATTTCCTTAATATTTATCTGGTGTTTCAGGTGTCAAGATTACGCTGGCGACTTCTCCGCACGGTGATATCTCAGGAAGTGGCCTTCTTTGACACCAATACTGACATGAACTTCGCGACCGCACTTACAGAGTAAGTTATTAATAGATATGTTTAGGTGTTAGGTGTTGTCTTAGGTGCTTCTTTCTTGTAACTCTAAACACTGAAGCGCTTATTTTCAATATTTTTTTTACTGAGGTAAGTAAAACAAAGTTAATTTGTTGTTTTGGCGTTTACGACTTTTTTGTACTTTTGACTTTGTTGTAAATTGACAAGCCATTCGATTAAAGAGTATCGTATCTTTTAAGTACAGTACTGTGCACTCTGCAGTGTCTAGTCGTTCCTTGGTTGTCCTTTACCTATATACGTGTTTGTATGTAGTATGTGGTATGGAATTATTTATAAAATAATTATATTTCGATTTCCGAGAAACTTTGCAATCACTGAACTATTATTGTCAAAACTAATAATATTTTTCTCTTGTTTGGTAAAAATAACGAGAAGAGACGAGGTTATTCCGTAGATTGAGGAAAAGGTACTATACTTTAGGTAATATACTCAATCTGCAGGTTATTCAAATGGTACCGTTTTAATGACAATGACGGAAATAGGAGTCTTTCCAAAACGGTCGAAAATACTTTATAGTATAAATATATGCTTTGATAAACAATTACATATGGTCTTTTTCTCCCCAGCGACATGGACAAACTGAAGCTGGTGTGAGAGAAGCACGTCGCTATGACGGCGTTTCTATGCGGCACTGTGGTGCTGGGCGGGGGACTGTCACTCTCCTACGGGTGGGAGCTCACCCTGGCTGGCTTGTCTGTGGTACCTGTGGCTATTGGAGTAGCCGCTTTGGTTTCTAAGGTAACGATCGTGTATTATTTCACTCATTAACTTTATATTTTTGTTATTCTATGTAACTCAGCCAGCTCGTTCACCTGGTGGTAAGTGATACTCCTGACCGTGCCCTCCGAAGCACGGAATTATCTATAATTTTAAACAATTATGTGATTCAGCTTGCTATGTGGCTCATAAGTTTGATTCTAGATAAATAATCAGGCATTTTTACTAGAACTTTTCCCTATTACGTTTATAAAATCTTCATCAAATATTTCCCCATCCACAGTACCAGACCAAATGTTCAGCGGAAGAGGTGACAGCATACGGAACGGCTGGACGGGTGGTTGAGGAGTCACTGTCGGCCATTAAAACTGTTCGAGCGTACGCTGGAGAGAAGAAAGAACTGGACAGGTATGATTTTTATGGAAAAAGTTAGCAAATGGTTTTTCTGTCTACTGCTGTTCGTAGATGACCTTTACAGCTTGACCAAGCTTAACTTTAACAGGCAAGATAGCATACACAGTTGTGCCTGTTGGATAAATCCATCCACGACGGTTACTGAGTTAATCATTTACACAACGAGCCTTAGGGCGTCTCAGAGTGGGACTCGAACCTAGGCTTAGGGCGGTGCGGACAAATCAAATCAAAATATCTTTATATATATCAGATACTTTTGAATTGCCAATTGTTATTATATTTTTATAACTCTACCACCGGTTCGTAATAAGTAGGATCTTTGAGAAGAGCCGGCAAGTAACTCGATAGTCACTCTTTTAAACTTTTTATATCATTGGTTGTAGAGTTTTGTCATTTACCTACACGTAGCTTTACTTTAACTTATTACAAAGACTTTGTAATTGAAACACTACGTGTAAGACCACACATATTTCTCCGATAAATATTCGTCTATTGTATTGTATCCTTTCTTCATAAAGATTTTTTTTGATCTTTAATCATAGATTTAGAATTAGCGCGCTAAGTATATTATATTTTTGGAGAGAAAAGCGGCTCCGCTCACGTCGGTTTCACGACGGGATTGTACAGACGTGCTCTTAAAGATGGCATATCATATGAACGGTGTTAAACTACAATCCTAGGTACGCGGAGGCGCTATCCCACGCGAGCAGTCCGTCCCGGCGTCGCGCGCTGTGGGCGGGCTTGGGCGGCGGGCTCGGCTGGCTGCTGACGTACGCGCTCAACGCGATCGTGTTCGCCTACGGGGCCGTGCTCTGCGTCAGGGATATGGACTTGCCGGCAGACGAACAGATGTACCATCCGGGGATCATGCTTACGGTAACACGATTCATCATCATCAGCTCATTAAACGTCCCAACCGAGGGGAACGAGCCTACCTGTATAGGGTGATTAGGCCTTAGTCGTCCACGCGGACCCAGTAAGGGTTGGACGACGATTAGTTGTGTTTGAAGGTAAGAAAAATAATTTAAGAAACAATATGGTTATTGTAGAGTTGATTAAGTTATAAAGTTTTATTAGGGATGATGAGTGGCGATTTTTATTTAAAAATAAAATCCCACTCCTCACCGGGGGGGCAAAGCTAGGGGTGACGAGCGGGAACGACCAATTTTAAATAGGTTTTCATTTCATAGGCAAACGATCAGCCGGCTCACCTGATGATAGGTGATACCAATGGACACTCGTAACTCCAAAGAA
Organism: Leucinodes orbonalis; assembly: GCA_019425675.1. NCBI lineage: Eukaryota > Metazoa > Arthropoda > Insecta > Lepidoptera > Crambidae > Leucinodes > Leucinodes orbonalis. The sequence goes on from PQWD01007949.1 coordinate 34,751, forward strand.
GCACCACGTGCGTTGGCGACCATTTAAAAGGCAAATACGCTTAGATAAACAACAAACAAACTAGATGCACAATCACGAAGAAACGTCAACTAGAAAATGTCCGAGCCGCTTGACACATACGTATAGTTATTGTTGTAATGAAAAAATATTTAGTGAAATAGAAATATTTTTTCATTCTCATATTAAGAAAGAAAAAATATTAATTTAAATTTTAATCTTAACGCGTCATAGAAAGACTACAAAATCAGAAGCACGAGCACACTACTATGTCATTATGACATGTTGCGAGCGACGTGATTATGAATGATAATTCTGCCCAACCCGACGCGATGGTCAGATTGTTGGCGCGGACACTTGAGTGAGATTGTACATGTAGTTAATTTATTATTTATCTAAGCCAACACAACAGCTGTTAGGTGTCTAATATAATGTCGTCTTCCCAAAAGAGAAATGCAAAGCAACTAACGCGATAGTTGGCTGTTTTAAATGGCATGCCTAAAAATATTAATGCAAATTGCAAGTCCTTCAGTATTCGGAAGGCTCGCTATGTGCATGGAGATGTAAATACAAAGTATTGGATTGAATTTCAAGAAATTTATTCACCGCCATAATTACTGAAGTTATCATTCTTCGCCTTCTTTTTGGACAAAGGTGATTCAGCATGCAATGTTCTAACCATACTGGGGAAAATCCTCTGATCTGACACGTGTACCAGGAAAATCGCTCAAAGTGACTTTAAATCTCTGAAACATTCACACGTCAATGCTTTCAATTCGCTGGCTACCCGTTACCTAGTGACGAGGTGATTAATTGATTGACATACCAATAACGTAAATACCTAATATTTCACATTCCAGATCTTATTCTGCACATTCATCGCAGCACAGAACATAGCGATGTGCCAGCCCCATTTGGAGACGTTTTCCACCGCGCGAGGTGCAGCCAAATCACTCTTCAAAATCATCGAGAGACAGTCCAAGATTGACGCCATGTCCGCGCGTGGCCTCAAACTCGATCAGTATACTGGGAATATTGTGTTTGAGAATTTATACTTCAACTATCCGTCGAGGTCTGATGTTAAGGTAATTATTGGATGTTTATTTAACCCATTGACCGCTAGGAATCCCGAATAGATAATCTATTGTTTGTGACACTTTAAGGCGTGTCTGGTGGTTACAGGGCTTATGAACTAAGTCAGTGATCAAACAACATGCACTCAAATTCCTAAAAAGGTCTTAGTGCACTTACTCACATGTATGGATAGTATGCTAAAAATAAATACGCACGTCATCCAGCGATATCAAGCTTTAAACCAATTAAAGAGCTTGTTCTACTGATACTAAACAATGAGTAGAAATCTAGGTTTTTCTATAAATACATACATAAGTATTATGTTTAGGAACATTTTATCAATGTTAAAAATTTATAGTGTTAAGATGCCCTCCGATCGGACTGACGTGTTGCGAAAAGCCGCTGGTGGAGGCAGCATAAGGAAAGCAAAGGATTGGGTTGTCTGGTGCAGTAACACTGTACAAACACGTTCTCAAAATATTATTTTATTTCATTAAAACTCTATAATTTCTTTCAAAGGTCCTCAGAGGTCTGACCCTCAAGGTGAATGCAGGGGAGACGGTGGCCTTAGTGGGGGGATCAGGCTGCGGGAAGTCAACCCTGCTGCAGCTGCTGCAGAGGTTGTACGAGCCTGAGTCCGGCCATATCATGGTAGACGGCCACCAGCTCAACGACTTAGATATCCATCATTTCAGGACTAATATTGGTAAGTTATTTTGTTTCTTAAAGACCACTTGGTGATAACTTAAACTAATAATAATTTTTCATTGTCTTTTCGCAATTCACCTGATAGGGAGTGATACCGCCGTGATGGACAATTGGTACTCCGAAGGTGTAACGCGTGTGCTGCCGATCTTTCAAAGAAGAGAGGGCAAATAAAATATAAGTTGATGAACGGGGAAAACATTCACCTGCGGTAACCTCATGCACTCAACAAAACTATACACTCTTGTTTTCTGTCAGTGTTCTATGATGCCTGTGGTATCACTAGTTAAGTGGACCTTCATTCATACTAAAGCATGGCTCTTACGGACCTGTTTAACCTTTTACACGTCCCGGGACTTTTACAGTTATGGACTTTTGAGGTTAGCTAAGATGCTGTCGATGTATAAAAATGAAAGACTTTCGCATGTAGATTCAAGTATAATAACGCAGAGGTTGTGGGTCAGAATCCCACCAGGAGACAGCATAGTGAAGGTTGCTGTACGATTTGGCCTAGTTTACTGAAAAAAATGATTTCGCTTAACATGTCTTAAAACCACGTCCGAGGCTTATTTAATCTGACTACTACTCGATTAATAAGAAGCTCTACAAGTATTTATTTATTTCCATCGAACCCAGGTGTGGTAGGTCAAGAACCAGTGTTGTTCAGTGGCACCATCCGAGAGAACATCCTCATGGGGCTGGAAGGCGTTAGCGAAGAACAGATGATTGCTGCCGCGAAGACCGCCCACGCTCACCAGTTCATCATCAAACTGGCCAAGGTATATATATCTAAGTCTATGTTGATAATCCATTCATTTACGGTTAAAATAAGCAGTTTTCTTATTAGCCCGCGACAGTTAATTGATTTACTTTCTGAGGCAACTTCGGAACCAAAGCAGATGACTCAGTAAATCTTTTTAGTTTATTTTTTCAATTTGCTTCCCTTTCTCAGGGCTACGACACCGAGCTAGGTTCGGGAGCTTCCCTCTCAGGGGGCCAGAAACAGAGAGTGGCCATCGCTCGAGCTATAGTACGGAACCCCAAGATACTGCTACTGGATGAACCCACTTCTGCGTTAGACCCTGCTGCTGAGAGACAGGTAATAAATTCTACCATAATTTAAATTGATTGGGGCTGGGGCGGAAAGGTTCTCGAGTGGCGTCCGCGTAAAAACGAAGCGTAGGCCGACCCCAACCAGATGGACGGATGACCTGGTTAAGGTGGCGGGTAGCAGATAGATGTCAACAGCTAGGGAGCAGTCCGCGTGTAAATCATTAGGGGGGCGGCCTTCGTTCAGCATTGGACTTTTTAAGCTGTAATGATGATGATAATTTAAACTGTCTTCGTGGTCTATTCGCCACAGCGTTGGGTTTAGATCGCTGATCGCGAATGCACTCTGCGCGATTTCCCCAGTTTTGTTAGGATATTGCAGGCTGAATCACGTGGATAATCAGGTGATTCAGCCTGCAAAGAAAGATTAATTCGTGCTTCGGAGGGCACGATAAACCGTCGGTGCCGGCTAAAACCTTAGAATGATAGTCGTTAACACCCACCTATCCGCATTGGGAAAATCTCCCCATAGCTTTGCCATAGACTGATATGTCATAGACTGATAATAATGATACAAATATAACGTAATATATCAAATGTCACTTAGAATGTTATAAAATATGTAAGTTTGCTCAGTTTGGGGCTAGATGGTTCTGTGTGTATATTGAAATCGTTATGACCATCGTATGACATTTTGTTGTCGTAAATGTTTCAGGTGCAAGCAGCATTAGACGCAGCAAGCAAAGGGAGGACGACTCTAGTCGTGTCACACAGGTACAATAACGTCTTATTATAGAATTTATTTCATCAAAAACTTTCATTTAGATTATTTACATATTTATTCCTTTATTTATTAATATGCCTCTCAAATTGTGGCACCCACGCCAATAATAATACTTTCTTTATAGGTTGTCGACAATCGTAAACGCTTCGCGGATCGTTTATATGGAGCAGGGCGCTGTTTTAGAGCAGGGAACTCATGCGGAGCTGTTGGAGAAGAAGGGATCGTACTGGAAATTGGTTCAGGACGACATGACAAACAAGTATGTTCTATAGATCTTTTTCTATATAAGCTATCGCTTCCTAGACATAGGTCTCCCCCATTCTGTGCCAAATATCCCGCTCCTCCACGCTCCCCATCCAGCCTAAACCGGCGACCTTCCACAAGTACTCAGTTCCTCGCCCCAAGCGTTCTACGCTACGCTTGTCATGTCGCGGTCTCCCCTCTGCTCCAACATATATAATATATTCTAATTGCTTATTAATAATGCTTCAATGTTAATAGCCAATCCGTGAATAACTAAGGCCTATACACCCTTTACGGGTACCTCAGCTCGTTATACGTTTCCACGTGTAATGAGCCGATGATAAATGTTTCCAGGAGTGCAGCTGACGCTTTGGCTGCAGCTGATTTAGAAGACGACGACGTGGTCCCGGAGAGTGGAGTGGAGCAGTTCAGACGGGCTTCCGTGTCAAGGCATTCATCAGTCAGAAGTAAGTTACCATGAGGCTTCTTCAACACAATTCAGACATTTTACTGTTTCTTGGTGACTTATTACCATGGGCATAGCAGAGTTAACTAAAGTAGTATTAAAAATCTTCTATGATGTACTGCTTCATTTTAACGATCTAATTTATTAGTGTTGGGTAAAATCATGACATGATATCAGTGACAAGATGTCCACTGCTGAAACACTGCGAGTGCTCGTAGTAGTGTACGAGATAATTGTTTATATTGCGTTGCTATTTGGTCTTCCATAATTTCAATAAAAATAAGTATGTTTCTTACAGATTCCCTAATGCGTCACGGCAGCGTCAGACGTATGTCATCAAGACACTTTGCTCTGCCCACGCCAGATATACTCAACCACGTTGTAAGTTTTTCTTTAATTTCTTTAACTATTAAATAATAATGTATGATCGTCTGATGAGTGACCCAAAAATATCACCTGAAGTCTCTGCGTGGTTTGGCAGGCACTTAAAACCGTAAAACCTAACAATGGAAGTCGTTGACCCTTTGAACGCCAGAAATCCAGACACGAAAGAAAATTTGTTGTTTAAAACTAATCCCCACGAAGTTGCGTGGTTGGCTACGGACCAATCTCCCCATTATAGGTACTTATTTGAGTTTTGGTGTCTATTCAAGCTAACACAGAACTGTAGTCACCTCGACTTAGACGATCTTTTGTGACTCGACTTAGATTTCGTCTTTACCTCTCCATAGCCATGTGCCCTTCAGTAGGACGTATAACGTCTTATGATATTTTTTGATGATGACGATAATGATCAACTGAAACGGTCATTGCATTACTCTAGATCTTATTTTGATGATAATCATTACAGCAGCTCATGACTTCACACAGACAATACCTATCATTCGAAAACCCATCCAGTCCATCAGGTCTGGAGTCGGCTTACGCTTGTATATTGTTTGATAAATTGTCAAAATTCCCACAGGAGGAGCCAGAACCAACTGAAGAGGAGGTCCCGTCAGCGTCTACTTGGAGTCTCCTGAAGCTGAACGCTCCGGAGTGGCCGCTGTTGTGCGGGGGTGCCTTCGCCTCACTTCTAGTCGGCGCTACTATGCCTGTTTTCGCTTTGCTACTGTCCAAATTATATGGGGTAAGTCTGTTTATCCACTTTTTTGTTTCAAACTCAAAATTTTATTTATTTTAATGTCTTGACAAGACTCTTTAGAATCATCTATTGAAAAAGAAGTTGAAGACTAAAGTGACTCTACCACCGGTTTGGACAAACTGGGGGGCTACCGCCATCTCTTAAAACAGTGTTACAATAATATTACTTCGTCTTTACTGGTACCAAAATGCTGACGTATCATTATAATAATACTGTTTTAAGAGATTGTGGTTACCCCCCTGTACTGAGAAGACTCCAACAAGAAACTAAAACTATGTAGCATATCATAGGCATGAGTACCTACGTTGCCTGGTGGTCAGAGAGTTGAGCTTAAATCGCTGCGTAGTCCGGAGATCGTGTGTCAAATAATGCAAGGGGACCGCATAGTGCAAGTTATTATTAACTAGCTTTTGCCCGCGGCTTCGCTCGCATTAAATTCGGGATAACACAGTACTTTCATTTATCACTATACATAGGATTTCCCCTCCCTCCAACTTTAAAGGTTTCGGGGTCAATTTCAGAATTTTTTATTAGCAAAAAATATGTTATAGTGAGCTAACCTTAAAAGATAGACATATGCTGTCGCGGACTTTTTTGTAGACCTTTAAAAGGAGAACAATACTCTTATACATGACTTTTGTGTAACTTTAACCGTTTACGCAGCGTACGCAGCGGAAGCTCCAAGTATGAAAAAATACCCCCGATTTTGAAACATTTTTCATTACTGCTCCGCTTCTATTACTCGTAGCGTGATGATATATAGCCTATAGCCTTCCTCGATAAATAAGCTATCTAACACTGAAAGAATTATTCAAATCGAACCAGTAGTTCTTGAGATTAGCGCGTTCAAACAAACAAACTCTTCAGCTTTATATATTAGTATAGATTAGTAGGACACTGCAGGGTGATTCAGTTGATTGTCTGAAAAAACCTGTCTGTCTAAAAACAAAAAATATTAGTCTCTGCTCCGAAGCACATTAAGCCATCTATACCAAATACTACCTTAGCGCGGTAGGCTTTACTACCAATATGCATTGATCCCATGTGATAGATAACGGTACAAACTCCCCATAACCGTGCTTTGGGAATGCCTGTACTTATATCTTTATGTTGTAGATGTTCTCATGGCCGGACCACGACGCCATACTTCGGGAGTCGTCCCTATACGCGGGGCTGTTCGCCCTGTGTGCGGCGCTGTGTGGGGCGGCCACGTTCCTTCAGACTTGGCTGTTCTCCCGCGCGGGCGCCGGTCTTACTGATAGACTCAGACGGACGTGCTTCAACAACTATCTACATCAGGTGTGGGTTTATATAATGTTAGAATAGCTGGTATAATCATGGCTCCAATTCCACTAATCACAAGTCACAATGTCGAGTATTGTGACTCGACATTGCGACACTTTACAATCCAACTGTAAATTTGGTATTCCGGTACAACTTTAATGTTAATGGCTTAAATTGGTAATTGTATAGTAGAACGAATTGTCTTATAGCGTTACCAATTATAATCTACCATAGTAAATGAGTGCACGATTTTACTATTCAATTTATTATTCGCTCTTTAAAATGAACGGAATTGGGGTCTGTTATTAGCAATGATGTCGCCATTTGTACAAATTTATGGCATGTTTGTAATCAAACTGTAGCAATCCAAGAGCTCTACGGTGACAGCATTGTCGACAGCTGTTAATAAATCCAGCTGCGGACACCTATTGCACTTAAATATGTTAATTTTTTGTATTGTTGTGGAGTCGTTTTATGGAGCCTAATCTATCTATATTATTAAATTTGGAAAGTTCCTTACCTTTTATTAATATACTTAAGATATGAGGTCTCTTATACCCAGTAATTTCACTAGCTGCAGTATCTTATTTTCGAATCTCAATTAACTGTAGTGGTGACGAAGATGATGAGTAAATAGTACAAATAATTACATAGTTGATGTGATTTCTTATTTCAGGAACAAGGCTGGTTCGACGAGCCTTCCAACTCTGTAGGCGCGCTATGCGCTCGACTCGCCACCGATTGCGCCGCTGTACAGGGCGCTACTGGTCTGTATTACCTTTGGAATCTTTATTTTTATATTATCAAATATAGTTTTAAAGACTGACACCAATATTATAAAAATTGTACGGGATGGAGGGACGGGGAAGGAAGTATCGGGATTTTCTCATGACATTAGTGTACGGGACGATTAGTGCGCTCACTTAGTGGTAAGTAAGTGATACGCCTGGCTATGACAGATGCAGTTGAAGTCAATATTTTCCTTCAACACTGCCTTGACGACATATGTTAGATCTCTTATACGCGGTATTTTTACTAACTACAGTGACCTCATCCGAAGTGCAAAACCCTCCTATTTGCACAGGGCGATATCTGGCACTGCGGTGGTACCTACCCAGACGCTCAGTACCTACCGAGTCTACTACCTAGCAATCTCCGGTAATCTGTCAGTCTTACACACAGCTGTTGTTATTTCCCGGAAGTTTTCTGTGAGTCCGTGGTGTAAACTTTCGTCTAGCCAGACCTACCGTGCATAGTTCTCTCACACTTAAATCTCTTGTAATAATAGTCAAATATTTCGTTCCACCAGGTACTCGTCTGGGCACGGTGCTGCAGGGCGTCAGCACGATGGCTATCGGAGTCACGCTGGCCATGTTCTACTCCTGGAAGATGACGCTAGTCAGTCTGCTCAGCGTGCCTTGTGTGAGTGGATACTTGACTTGGTTGTAGCTATAGCAGGCAAATGAGCAAACGGCTCATCTGATGGTAAAACACTGCCGCCCATTTGCAATACCAGTGGGCACCGAAATGCGTTGGCGGCCTTTTAACAGGGAATACGTTTTTTTTAAGGTCGCCAGTTTGTATCGATGATTCCCGCAGTCATGCTCTATAAAAAGACCTACGACCTGCACAACGTTGAATGCTGCCTAACTGATTGATATAGTTGTATAATATATGGGTGATGTGTGTGCAGGTGATGGGTGGCATCAGCCTGGAGAGCCACGTGTCCCGGCGGACGGAGGCGCGCGAGCGACGCGCCCTCGAGCGGGCGGCGCGCGTCGCCACTGAGGCAGTCATTAACGTGCGGACCGTACACAGCCTCGGTAACGAAACATTATTACTTCTAGAGGAACAATAAGAAATAAATATCCACTGACATTCACACAGCGCCATCTAGCCCCAAGTTAAGCGTGAAGGGATGATGGGTACAAAACAACGGATTAACATTCTTATATATTTTTTTGTAAATACATACATATTTCACATGGGAAAAACCCAGATCATTACAAACAGACATGTTCATGCACTCAAATGTTTGTATTGCCCGGGGATTGAACCCGGAACCCTTGGTGTAGCAGCCGACATCTCGACCATTACACCAGACGTACTACTTTTATTATTTCTAAGAAGGAACAAGACTGTTACGTCTTTAACCCTTAGACTGCTAGAGACGCCTTAAAGCGTCATAAACAATAGCTTTTCGATTGTGTATGCAATTCTGGAGGTCAAAGGGTTAAAGAGAACTGATGTGGATTTCTGTAGACAAAAGTGATTAGTCTAAGGTTAAAAAGACAGTATCTACGTGACTGCCTCTGTGATCTAGTGAGCACAGCGTTTGGCTTGGGTCGCTGCTTGTCCTGGAGGCTCCCGAATACGAATACTGCGGGGAAACGTCACTTTGTACGATTTTACTTAGTTTGGTTACAACACTGCAGGCTGAATCACCTGATTGTCCGAAAAAGAAACATGATTCCGTGCTTTGGAGGATTGCCGTTAAGCCGTCGGTCTCGGCTACAACCTTAGTATGGTAGTTTTTAACACCCACCAACTTTTACAACCCCTTTGAAGTTTGCCATGCACTCTTTGCTTCTTCGCAGTACTTTAGTATTTATTTTTTCTGAGGCAGTACCCAGTATACTGGTGAATTATCTGCTCATTTCCCTATCTTTAAAATTCAACCTCTCTCTCTGCTAGAAATCCAGACAGAAAATTAATTGTTTCTGATATATCCGTCAGCGTCAGTTCATAGGTTAAATCTCACTAAGAAAATCCTTCAAATATTCAAAAAGAGCTCTTGAATTCATCAAAAAAATATAACCATTAGGTATCGAGCAAACGATATTGGACAAATACTCCGTGGCGCTAAACGAGGCCAGTAAGAAGGCCAGCGGCAGCGCCTGGCTGCGAGGCCCAGTGTACGGCCTGTGTCTGTGCGCCCCTACGCTCGGGTACGCCGTATCCTTGGCCTATGGGGGCTACCTCATCGCTAGGGAGGGTCTGCAGTACGAGTATGCTATATTGTGAGTATTTTATATCGCACGCATAATTAGCTTCTCCAGTTATACAGTCGCTGTGGCCGAAATAGGCCAGGACTACATCATATCGCGCCTTAATAATAGGTTTTGTTGTGTATATATGTCCAAGATATATAAGGGCTTGCTCAAGGTTGCTCAACGTTCTATGGAGAGACCTATCTTACGTGTTTCCCTACGCGATAAGATCCAAAGCTAGTATATCTGTAGGAGAGCTAGGGTGACCGACACAGCCCATATGATTGAAATAGCAGTGGGCAAGGCACATAATGTGTAGAACCGATGGCCGATGGGGTAGTTCTCGAATAGCGTTCACGTAACGGGAATGCGTAGGCTGACCCCCAACCAGATGGGACGGATGGCCTGGTTAAGTGAGCGGGTAACATGGATGTCAACTGCTAGGGATCGGCCCGCGTGGATATAATTAGAGGAGGCCAACGTTCAGCAGCAGACGGTTTAGGCTGTAATGGTGATGATATAGATATGTAAATGAGGAAGAGTCATGTTTCAGTAGGTCCGGCTTGACTGTAGGGATACCGTTATAACCATGTCTCTCCCACTCTTTGTTTGCATGAAAAATAATAATTTCGCGTCTCTCTTCAGCCTATCGCAGTCCACTGTTAGGCATAGATCTCCCCCATTTTGCGCCAGATATCCCGGTCCTCCGCTTTCCTCGTCCAGCCTCCACCAGCGACCTTACGCAAGTCGTCGGTCCATCGGACCGGAGGGCGACCTACGCTATGCTTGCCGAGCCCTGGTCTCCACTCCAGAACTCGTCTGCTCCAACGGCCATCGGTTCTGCGACATACGTGACCAGCCCACTGCCACTTCAACTTGCTGATCCGGCGAGTTACCTATGTCTGTAACTTTATTTACCGACATAGCTTTATCTAATTTTACTATCTATTAATTACTTTTCAACACCCTAACAGAGTCGCAGAAGCCTTAATCTACGGAGCTTGGATGTTGGCGGAGGCTCTGTCGTTCGCGCCTAACTTCGCGGCGGCCAAGCGCTCTGGTGCCAGGATACTACATGCATTGGACCGAAAGCCTGCAGTGGTTACTGAAGATACTGCTAAGGAGATTCCTGATTGGGTAAATATGATACGTTAATGATTATCTACTTTGATAACTGGTAATAAAGTCCAGATTTGCTGGCAACACTTGCAATTTAGAAATCTTTTTTGGTGGGCGTTTTCGTTGTTAAAAACCTATTTTAAGATTTTTTACATAATTGGAATTTATTCTACGTAAGTACTGTCGGTTCAGCTCTTTGTCATCCCTCAAGAAACTTGTTACTATTCGTTTAAATTTAACTCGTTACGGTTTGACAGTATTTTGTTTTTATTTGTTTAATCTAAAATTTAAACAAATCGTAATATCTAATAAGTAATCTCAAGATTTTTTGTACCTACCCTGTCCTACATAATAGTTAGGTAAATTTTTGCTTTAATAGTTTTGCGGAATTTAAGGTGGGACAGACAGTGAAATTACTGGATACAATGAAACGACACAATTAGGCATTTGCATTGAGGTCTCCTCATTATCAGGATATCTGCTTGTTAGTTATATTTTTCATTCAATAATAAGTAATCAAAATACAAACAAAGAAACTGCTGTCCAATGGTAATTAAAAGCGACTCCTATATTTTTTCTGCCCACAGAATGCTAAAGGCGATCTGACGTTCACCAACATTCAGTTCCGGTACCCTACAAGGAAGCACACTCCCGTACTTCGCGGTCTTAGCCTTAAATTGGAAGCTGGCAAGACTTTGGCCCTGGTAGGGCCCAGTGGCTGCGGGAAGAGTACTCTGCTCCAGCTGCTCATGAGGGGATACGACCCTGAACAAGGAACTATTGTAAGTATTATCCTCTAAAAAGCAACAATACTTAGCAAATAATCAAATTAAAGCACTAACATTTTCTCCTGAATGTAACAAATACTGTTATGTCAACCGCAACGAAGTTGCTTCAGCCAAAGGCGAGATAATAACGGACAAATACATTAACAGGTCAAACTGAGAACCTCTTTTTTTTGAAGTCGGTTAAAAAATAGTTTGACGACCCATTTGGTGTTGTAGTTGGGACGACTGCAACACCAAGGACTACTGGTTAGGACTTTTATACCCGGTAATTATACTAGCTACAGTGCCCTCATCCCGATACACTGAAATGCAAAACAATCCTATTTTACGAAACGATATCTGGCACTGCGGTGGCACCTACCTAAACAACTCAGTCTACCACCTAGTTTAAGTAATGTTTATCCATAGTTTACAATCTATAGTACAAGCTACTTGCTTATATTACGGATAGATGGCGTTGTGTGAATGTCTGTGGATATTTAATAAATTGATTTATAATTTCATTATTTTGACATTCAAATCGTGCTTTACTCAGCGGCTAGAAATAATGTCGTTGTTTATCTTTCAGCACCTAGACGAGCACGACATAAAGCGCACCCTAACCCTTCGCCAACTCAGGGCCCAGTTGGGCCTGGTGCAGCAAGAGCCTTGTCTGTTCTCCGGCTCGCTGCGGGACAACATCGCGTACGGGGACAACGCCAGGGACGTGCCATTGGCGGAGATCATCGAGGCGGCCCGACAGGCCAATGTGCATGAGTTCATTGCTGGGTTACCATTGGTAAGTTGCGGGTTGACAGACACTGACAGTAGGACTTGGTGCATACTCTACGGTATTGCTGGAACTTGTTGTTTATAGTGAAGCGATTTAATCTTCCAGCATATTGGGTTGGATACAGCTGTTCCATGATGAATTTGTTGTCCCTAAGCTAGTTACGGTTAAGGGATGGGTTATTGTACCTGTAACGACTTTGTACGAGTGCAATGCTAATATTAATACAGAATATCAAAATGGTTAACCTATGCTATCCTTTAAAGATGGACATTCATTATATCATCGCGGACTTTTTTATAGACTTTGTTGACCTTGTTAAGCTACTCGCTTAAAATAGGGCTAGATGGCACTGTGTGTGTCAGTGGATATTATTACTTTTTACTGCAGCGACAGAACACATGCAGATATTTCGAATGAGCGTACATTTACCTAAACAAAGAGTCTACAAGTGTATTCTGTTTGGCGGTTCGTTTCTTGAGGCACGGGTGGTGTATGTATGTTTATATTGAGAATGTGATTGGTTCCAGGGGTACGAGACGCGGCTGGGCGGCGGCGGCGCGTCGCTGTCGGGCCGGCAGAAGCAGCGCGTGGCGCTGGCGCGGGCGCTGCTGCGGCGGCCGGCGCTGCTGCTGCTCGACGAGGCCACCTCCGCGCTCGACGCACACCACGAGAAGGTCGCTCTCTCTTGCTGTTACGTGCACTTCATATATACAAATAAGCAGTGCATACCCTGTGCGCCCACACAAACCGGAATATCGACATCATAAAATGAAAACATGTTTATTCAATTTAGGTCCAAAGAGAACTTCTAGTCCACTGCTCACCATAGGTCTCCCCCATTTTGCGCCAGATATCCCGTTCCTCCGCTTTTCTAATCCAGCGACCTTCCGCAAGTCGTCGGTCCATCGGGCCGGAGGGTGTCCTACGCTACGCTTGCCGAGACGCGGTCTCCACTCCAGAACTCGTCTGCTCCAACGGCCATCGGTTCTGCGACATACGTGACCAGTCCACTCTCCAAAGAGAATTTATGAATGTTAAATTTGATTCTACCACTGGTTTGACTGTTGTTGACATATTATAATATTCTTCTTTATTTACAGTATAGTTTTAAAACTGTAAGTAATGTAACGCCGAACAGCAAACAAACCTAACTTGAATTTTACAAAAATGTTTTAATTTCACGATAAATGATAATTTTGCATACCCCACCCATGATCTCTGTGCACGCTCTGAACATAGGTCTCCCCAGGCGCCAGATATCCTGCTCCTCCGATTTCCTCACCCAGCCTCCACCAACGACATTTCGCAAGTCCTCGGTCCCTCGGTTTTGAGCGTCATTACGCTACACTTGCAAAGATGCAGTCTCCACTCCAAAACTCGTCATCGTAGTTGTAATACGTATCACCAAATATAACATTAATAAAAACTGTACTGTTGTCTGAGTTTAAGAACACATATGAATGTCAAATGAAGTTACGAGAAGAATCCTGCAAGAAACTCAATAGCTAATCTTTAAAAATTTGTTGTTGTACGTATTGTCCACATTAATATTGTTTCGAATCAAAATAATAAATTATTATCATAATTAAATTATTGTACACCGAAATACATTACATTGTACAAAGTAAAGGACTATCTCATGACTGCCTTTGTGGTAAAGTGGGTACAATGTTAGGATTAGGTCGCTGCGTTACCGTGTGACCTGTGACAACCCACGACCCCCGCTTCTCTACGACACTTATATGATGGACTGTTGTATTTGTACAGATCGTGCAGAAAGCTTTGGAAGAGGCGTCTCGGTCGAGAACGACCGTCATCATCGCCCATCGGCTGGCGACTGTGCGACACGCTCATGTCATTGCTGTCATCGACAAAGGTATTCTAGTTTTATTAGCAGGCTAATAAGCCCACTATAAACTTAAGTAATACCGCCCATGAACCCTCGGTACTCTGAAGGACCAACAAGTGTATTAAAAAAATAAGAGAGGAAATATAAAAAAACGTATGCAGAATGGTAGTTTTTGGACTAAGTCACTTGAAAAAACAGAGCCGCAGAGTGTTTAGTAAAGTCATGGAGACAAATGTTTGTACAGCGCGGGGATCGAACCCGGGACCCGTGGTGTAATAGACTTCTCAACTATTACACTTCTTTTTCTTCTTCTGACCAAACACCAAGACAAATGATATGATAAATAAAAGAGTTTGTGCTACTAATTGATATATTGATCGCAATTGATATTAATATGATATGATAATATGCACATGATATGAGTACACGTCTAAACCGCGCGGGGAATTAGGTGAACTAACTAATTATTACGGAATAGTACGGTCGAAACCGTACATACTCTGTTCGTTATTAAATGCTCTTTTCTTGCTCAAATGACATTCTTTTTATTGTTCAGGTATTGTAGCAGAAAGTGGTACTCATGAGGAGCTGGTCCGCAAACGGGGCCTTTATTGGGAGCTACTAAAACAACAGGGACCGGCTGACAGCGCGTGACGGCCATGTTGGAGTCGCCATCTTGTGTAGCTGCCATTTTGTTAAGCTTTGACAATGCAATGTCATGGACATTCTGTTTGAATTTCGTAGACGCATTGTTGTTGAGGCTTAATTAGGTCTGATTTTTTAGCCAATCACATATTTCGTGATCGGACTAAACGAGTAATTAGACCGACTTAGATCAAGGTAGATTATTATTTAAATTGTAAGTTTGATAAAACATATTAAAACTGTAAAGCAGATGTTAAATAAATAAAAAAGAACTACAATACTTGATCAATTGAATCAATTCAAACTCTATTTCGCTTTAACTGACAATTGTTAGGTACTGTTGCTTTCTGTATTCTGATTTCTTTAATGTTATTTTACTATCGTTACCAAAGAGTACTATAATGATCACTAGGTATTCCAAAAGGAGAACATCTTCTAATTGAAAGTGAACTTTTCATAAATTTAAAGTCTTATACCTTATTAAGATCCCACGGCCTTTGGATAGTTAGTAAAACGATTTTTTAGCAATAAAACTAAACTAAATTACGTTTTATTTTGTCAGTTAATGCAAAATAGACAGTATCTACTATAAAACAAAAAAAAACACTTCAAAATATTTTATTGCGATTGTTCAGTCTCATTTTTTTGCTATTAATAAAACATCCCATATTGGTATATTTCATTAAATTAGGCATCAAATTAAAATCTCAATATCTTGGGTTCAATGTCAGGTTAGGTAAATATTTAAACTTCACTCTTCTCATTAGCTAATGCACAAAACCTGTGAGCTAAGCTTCTTTTTATCTTTTTATATTAATTTGATCTGTATTAAAAAACATAAAATGCGAATTCAAATGATTACCTAACGCTTGGCATTAAAGTCTACAGTCACGTACCTTTGTGATGATACGTCACATTTCATGTTATTTTCGAGTAGTTTCTCTTTCATATAATGTATAGTACATTGTTAGCAACTGTGTAGGTATACAATCTAGATTTCTGACTTACCCTAACCTACAATTTACATTAAATTATATGAAAGAGTCTAATATAGCTTTATTACCTATACAAAATTGTACGACCCCAAAAAACTATGTCCTGTATTTAAGTTCATTCCACTATCATCGCTGTCGTAATTTAATGTAAATAAATTATTTACTCAAAATAGGTTAAGTCAGTAAGTAAGTATTATTGTAGAATACACCTAATATTTATGACTGTGATTATTATTAAGATATTTAATATTTTCTGACATATTGAAGTTAGATTTTTATGATTAGCTTTGTTAAGTTAACAAGGAAGAAAATATAAAAAAATAATTGTGACATTTGTACTTTTTATTCGTAAAAATTAGGTACTCTGAATAAAGTAAGAGTAAACTAAATGAAATGTTTTATAAACGCAACAATATTTTTTATATTTTCTTCGTTGTTTCCACATTGCTTTTAGGAAAGAATAATTTTATTTTGCGTATTTGGCTTGAACTTATTATATTTATTATTTGTATACCTAATCAGATATAATGTAAAATTTCTTTATCGAGATCATGGACGTAAAAAATAAAAGAAAAAATTAATATGTCCATGATCAAGATGGACATGAAACATTTTTATCAAATAAAGACATTCATTTCTAAATAGTAAACTAAGTCTTAACTAGTATTTAGTAAAGCAGAGAACGTTATTCTGGATAAAAATCAATTAATACCTATTTTACCAAAGCCTGGTTAAGAATTACAGCTGAGAAATAACAAACTCGTGCAATTTTAATAAGCATAAGATTCAAATTAAACAATACATTTATTATGTATTACAAATATTAGATATAATTAAAACAACGAAATGTGATATTGTAATAAAAGAAAGCTTTTCGATATTAACGTTTATTGTTTCATTTTTATTTAGGTATGTTTTAAATAAACGGAGATATTTCTTAACATCTAAGGAAAATTGGAAGTCTAACTAATAACCTAAGTACTTCTTAATATAGTTAACACAGATGTAGATAATTGTTTATATATATAGCATATCATTTTAATTTAATGGAAATTAACCCATTGAACGCCGGTAATCCAATTACAATAGAAAATCTATTGTCTGGCGCCTTAAGGCGTTATCAAAGGGTTGATTATTAGCTTTCAATATGAGCATTAGTCCCGAATTGTAAATAATACTCACTTGGCAATTACATAAGTTATTTATGTTATAATTTATAAGTGTACAGGATGGTCAGGACGCTCACCTGATGGTAAGTGATACGCCTATGACAGAGCGGCATTGAAGGAGACCAACAACTGATACACAGTTATTATTATCCTCCATTAATGCCGCACTGCGCCCGTCACGCGAGACAACAGATATTAGGTCTTTTATACCCGGTAATTTCTCTAGTTCTAACTAGTAATTCACTAGTCATATCTAACTAAAAATAACTTCGCTTATGGTACTTACTCAAAGTGGAAGTTATGCGACGAATCAACCTACTTACGTCGTCTACAATATTTAAGGTCACCAATTCTAATCTAGAGTTCAGGTACTTTCAATATCTAAACCTAACTGTTATATAATTATTAAAATGTTAATTATGGCCCGAAATATAAGGGCTGGCGCGTTCAGTTGACTATTGGCGGAAGTCAACCAACTATCGCAATGGCCAATAATTGGATGGGTGGATGAGTTAATGAAATGCTATTGTATACTGTAATACCTACTTAAGGAAGCTATAACCTTTACAATGATCTCATGATGATTAAATAGTAACTGGACACAAAGGTGTTCAACAAATTTGGACCGTAAGAAGTGCGAGACAATGCTCAAAATTTTATATCTATCTACATTAAGACCTAAGGCCACTCGAGTTTCACAAAATCACCAGAAGACGTATCTGATCACATTCAATCACCTTTCTATACACTTCACGTGTCTACATGTAAAATAATACATTACAATAAAAATATTTTATCCAATAATTAATCCTAAGGTCAACGGCGGATCCAGCTTGAGCTTTTTTTTAGATACTATGCTAACGTACATTAACAAATTGTATAAGTTCTTAACTTGACTATTACTATGTGACCCCCTACTGGCGCCTAACCTGGATCCGCCCTTGCCTAAGGTTGTCTGGAAGAAATAGATAATATAAGGCCAAAAATTCTACTCAGTAAATATTTACGGCCACAATAAATCAACAATCGTTAGGATTGTTGCCATTTGCCCCCGCGGAGATTGTCACTGGTGGCAGATGGAAATAAAAATTCCCATTAGTCACTGGTATCGATAGGGAGAGCATACTTTAGCTTTGCTTTACATTACTTACTCCCTCGTAGATAATTAAAAGATACGTACCGTAATCAAAAGCTAAAGTTCAAAAGAATGTAAATACGAAGGTATTACAGTCAAAATAAAATAGGTATGTAATGTTTTTTACAGCTTATTAGTAATTACAAAACATAATATTTAAAAAATCAAAGCATAATATGTCTGAATAAATCCGGGGGAAGCTAGGAATTTTATTCCTATTTGCCTCTGCATACCTCTCGACGTAATTTGGGTATATTCATCTTTAGGAAGGACTTTAAGCCGTTGGTCCCGGCAACTACCTCACAATGGAAGTAATAGTTTATAACTTAATACCCACTAGCAAGCACTCAATTCCAATAACCCTCAAGGCCTAACACCTAAAGTCTGAAATAAAAATCTGGTTGATGATTCATTGTACAATAAGTAAAGTCTCGTCATCCATTTGGTCATCAATGTTGTCAAAGGCACTATCATCGCAGTCCGCCATTGAAGCTAGCAGTAATGCTTGTGCTGGAGCTATGAAAACCCCGGCCAGGCGAGATATGCCCGCCGGCACGCACGCTATAGACGTCTCCCAACCTGGGGAAGAAAAAAATAGTAGTAGAAATCAAAGGTGGTCTACCTTAAGATTCTCGCTCTTTCCCTTCAACCTATCGCAGTCCACAGCTGGACACAGGTTTTCCTCATTTTGCGTCAGATATCGCGGTCCTCCGCTTTTCTTATCCAACCTCCACCAGCAACCTTTTGCAAGTCGTCAGTCCATCGGGCTGGAGGGCGTCCTACGCTACGCTTGCCAAGACGAGGTCCCTACTCCAGAACTCGTCTGCACCAATCGTGCATCGGCTCTGCGACATTGGATTTGTTTCTGGTGGGCCATAAATGTTCATCGGGCAAGTAACGACAACTAACAGATGGCTCTCAGACTAACTCTGATGGAGCTTCAAGTGCATTGATGAGCAGAAGGGGGATTTATGGGGCCTCTCAACAACTCTTGTCTCAGCGACTCTTGTCGTTAAATCCCTTATATTTTGTGAGGCTGTGATATTTAAATTTAATGAGCTATCATGCCGGTCAAGAGTAGTGAGAATCAAGGTTAGAATATCGTAGGCTCAATAACTTGATAAAAAGATGATTCCGAACTTCGAAAGGCACGTTAACCCGTCAGATCCCGAATACTCGTACATCTAGCTAAACTCACCAATCCACATTGCGTTCGCTGGTGAGTTACGGCCTAATCTTCCCAATGCGGTACGTTATAGGCTGATGATGATTGGCAGTATTAATTAACATTAGAGTAAACGTTTGTTTGTTTGCCTTAATTAAACTGTACATACCAGCATGTAGGGCCTTAGGAACGGCGCAAAGAGCCAAGGTTCTCGCCGTCCGCCTGCCAACGCGTCTACCGTACGCCACGCACAATGCCGCATTGGCTGACACACTCCACACCGCTAAAATATGGGAACAGAGAATGGGGATTCCTTATTAATAAGATACAGCTATTACCGAGTGGGTGACCTACAATTATTATCTAAACCTCTCTGTGCTTGGAAAAGGCACGTCAACCTATTATTCCCGGATATTACCTTAGGAAGGTAGACGATAATATAACTTTATTTCCCAGAAGTACAGAGTTTCCTTTTATTAAAATAAATGAGGGATCTGTGCGGTGGGTTACATCCCAGCCAATCTCTGCCCTACAGTGGGATGATATATCACTTTATGTAGGTGGCATCCTAAGATTCAAGTACTAACTAAACTGAAAAATCTTAGAAATCTGTTTTCGATCTGAGCTTAAATGGTTACCCATTAGACTTCGTAGAAATACTCGGATACTTTGCTTTCTCTTTAATACACTTTACAATCCATCTTATCCAACGTTTCTTAAAAAGCGGTTTTCCTTCGCACGCGAACACGTGAATTAACTATTCCTTGCAGATCCCACCTGAGTTCTTCACTTAAATTTCCAACCCATAAATCTGACTTTTTTTCTTACTCCTTCTCCGTTCATGCAGTGAGGTTGTGGAATTCTTTACCATCTAATATTCGCGATAGCAGTAGTATCTCCTTATTTAAAAGTCGTGTTAAATAATACTATCTTTCTTCTATTCCATAATTTAATTGTGTTTTTAAAATCCATAAACATATTAAGTTTTTGTGCTTTTGTTGAAATTTAAAGATCTATATTTTTATAATTTCTAAATTTAAGTTTGTTCCTTATATTTTGACTAAAATATATATATATATATATGTGTATATAATGTATTATTATTTTATTATTTGTTAACCTCTGTTTATTTGTATGTATGTATATTGTTATGTATGCAGTGTGCACACTGTCTACCTCTCAAACCTAATTTCCTTTTTTTAGGCGTGTTGGAAGAAATTTAGAANGAAGAAATAAGCAGTGCCTTTCACGCAACGATCTAAACCTAACACTTAAGCCTATATTCTAGAACGCGACTCAACGTTGATCCTTACTTAAATTGAGTTAGAAAGGGATAGCGCTATATACTTTAAATAGTGGCATCTCTTTCTAACTCTATTTAAGTGAAGATCAATGTTTGAAGTCTCGTTCCAGAATACAGGCCTCAAGCTTCGGAAGCAGAATATACCGGTTCAATATTCGAAATGACTTACCTAACGCAAGAGTCGTCAGCACATCTCCGACGTACAGCCCGGCGCCGACTTGAGATATCCTCTCGCAGCAATCCACATACAACAATGCCAGGGCAGCTATCCGCTCCAAGTAGCGCTGCGACCGCTCACCGTTAGACGACGACCGCTTCACGCGCTCGTGCAGCGCTCCAGCACATAGCGGTGGTATGGCACATATGGTCGACAAGATGGTTGGCCCGAGAGCTGCGGTTGGTGCTCGGCCGCACTGAAAAAATAAAAGTTCAGTGTCGCAGAATGGACTATGAACCGACAGACGAAGGTAGTAATTTGGGAGACCTTAACTCATATACTTATCACACACACTCTACCTCTAAAACTAAATCACAAACACACGCGCAGCTTCACCGGATAATTGGCGAGCGCTGATGGCTCTCAGGCCAATAATGTATGCAACGAGCCTAAGAGTGTCTCAGAGTGGGACGCGAACCTCGGATTAGGGTGTTGCAGGGGGGGGGGGGGGCTAGGTAACCTAGTATAAGTTTGAGGAGAAAAGCGACGAATAGAGACTGGTTGAAACCTACAGGGACTCGCAACGAAGTCCACCGCCAGCGGGGAAACCGCTCCCACCCAGTCTATACCGCATAAGGTCCGATTGAGAAGGGGCTGACAAACTGTCATACAGTTTTCTTACAGTTCCCTTCGCAACAGTTGAATGAATACTTTATCATTGTTTTTATCTTAGTCACAAAAATAAAGACAAGAATATACTTACAATGAAGAACAATGCAGCCGGTGCTGCTATGAGGGACGTTGTAAAGTTAACGGCTAGAGATAGGAGTGCAGCGCGAGTGTCACTCACAGTGCTTAACGACAGCCAGACACACGGCCTCCCGCAGACGACAGCAAAACCCTGGGCACAGGTAACGTATGGCTAAGTTATCTATTCAAACTACCTTCCAGTGTTCACTGCATGTTCCGAGATGTTTGGGTTCGAATGCCACGTGGAGACTGCAAGGTGAAACTCACATTGTGCGGAGTTTCTCTAATTTAATTATGATATTGCAAGCTCAACCACCTGATTGTATGAAAAGACAAATATTTCCGCGCTTTGCCGGTCACAGATACAATTTAGGATAGTATTCAAATCTCACCAATATGCATTTCTTACTATTTCTAATTGTATAGGATTGACATACCTATTAAGCTCATCAATTACTCCACTACTTATAGCTGAACACAGAGCTCCCCAATGAGCACCAACTACCCTGGTCCTGAGCAATCTGTTTCCAACTTCTACCACCAAACATCCAGATCCTAAGATATGGAGTTATGATGACTGTTAAGCCAGACTGAAGGCCAGCCAGTTTGGTTTTGGGCACTAAATGATGAGCAACTAAGTAAAGGTATACTGCAAAATAGTAAAATACCCGTGCATTAACGTTGGATTAACGCTAGGCAGGGAAGCGGCTGTGACTCCAGCCAAGACTGGGGCCACGACATGCGCATGCACCGACCCCAAGATGGCCGCCCACGCGGATGCACAAGATGGCTGCCACGCCCGACGGCCCGCATTGTAATAGACAAACCACAGAGGTACTGTTGACAGGTACTCGGAGTGGAGAGGTCCTGTTAAAGTAAAATAAAAGGTTTAAATTGATCTTTACAGACTAATAATGAATTGTGTGTAGTGCGAAAAAATATTGTTTTTAATTTTTTGTGGTCGTCCTGGCAACATTTTACATGAAATGTATTTGATGGGATTTCAGTTATTTTTGTCTTTTCAGGGTTTATTTATTTCTTAATTAATTACTTTTTTAGTTACTTTGTGAAATCGGCGTATGTAAGATATCAATAAAATCTAAAGTATTAGGAGTATTCAATTGAGACTTTGTATATTTACATATTACATCATATCCTGGGAATATGAACTATCTGATGCATCGGAAACCAATTCAATGAGTGTTCAAAAACCGACGAAACACTTCGAGAAAGGTAGGTAGTGCCTGCCCTTGCACATCGTTTGGCTCGTCTTGGCGGGCACTACCGTACCCAGATTAGAAAAATATTACCTATAAAATAAATCAAACAAAAACATTTCAAATAAAATGTAGCCAAGTCCACCATATAAAAATATATCAGATCTCATGTAGAGCCAGGCTTCTGAATCTACACACCTAACTTCAAGAAATTCTACATACTAGTAAATATGTATTTAATAATCATTCAGTGATCATGAGAGTCAAAAAATGACGAAACACTTCAAGAAAACGTAGGTAGGTAGTGCCCTTGCGTTTTGCTTGGCTCGTCTTGGAGGGCACTGTTGCCTAAAATGTCTCTGACATCTGCACTCGCTAATTTCCCGTCGAAGCTGTAAATCCTGGCCATCCACCTGCGGCCAACAGCAGTAGTTAGTTCGAAAAAAAGAGCCACTACCGTGCCTCAGCCACAAAATAAGTTTCATTTTCCTTAGACTGTATCACATGGATCATATTTCGATTGAACCAAGCTCTGATCGTTTCTGATGGATACTCCATCGTCCCGATTTTTTTTCCCTAAAGGTGGCAACCTGGTGTAACATTACCACTACAAATAGGGTTAAACCTAAAGTACCTATTGTAATTAATAGGTAATCTAAGGGTTAAACCCAAAGAGTGTGTGAAACTATTGATGTGTCTCTCGCATTTCTGCATTTGCCCATTTCTGTACCTGCGGTAGGCTCACTTGAGGTGGGGTAATATGTTTATTTCTTATGTATAGGCTCATAACCTCTAAGTAAACTCGAAGTCTCATTTATGATTTTAATTTGGTAGCTTCAATCAAGTTTATAGAACTTTGGTAGTGAAAACTATGTCTAAAAAATATTGCGTTAAATTTCAAATGTGCTTTCTGTGACTAAATGCAATTAAATTCTAAACTTACATGTTTGCTGTATGTACCTTTAAAGTTCTACAAAGCAAGGTTTTAATGAATGAAGTGAGTTTCCTACTCACTTTTATTTAAAATTCTACTAAAGATTTAAATTTTAATTTTTGTAATGTAAATATTTAATTTAAAAAAACACTACTTAAAACTAATAGGATTTATGAATAAAAATTCAATTATAAAAAAAGGTTATTTACAATTAATATTCAATAGTAATAAGTAAAAGATTACGGTATTCAATTAATAACAGCATGAAGCGCATAGTAGGTATTTAATTAACTGTAAAAGTGTTTAATTACATGGCTAAATGGGGTGCAATGCGTTCTAGAATGATCAAAACGTAAACATGCAGTTGTTTGCCTCCAGGAGCGCCCACTTTCGGCGACAGAACCGCCAAGGCCATTGAAATTAGGACACCTAATATCATCCAACGTTTCTGCATTTCATGCCACATATCTAACTTGTAATCATTTCTAGACACACTATACAGTCTTTTTTCACAATGGATTAGCTTTGTATAGTACGATTCACCAAAGAAGACAAAAATGGCGGCGTCTGCGCATGTTACACTAATGAACAAAATACTTACATCAAAATAATTTTTAATTGAATGAACTCATATAATCAATTATATTATAAATGTTCAGGATTAAAAGATACCTATGTAATTAACATAATTCGCCTCAAAAAAAAAATTATAACTAAGTATAGTAAAATTTAATCGCTGGCCTCGAATTGCATGATTCCCTCTATCGTGGAAGTTCCAGGATTCGATGATTTTGAGGTACTGGGGCCTGGTCCTGCACAAAAGATCATCTTCAGATACTACAAGATCACAAAAAACCTGACGACGAAGAATCTTCCACTCGGATGATTAATTCTTCCGTCATCTCATCCACGATGTGATCACTTTTATGTAATTTTTTTCTATACGTTTTACTTTGTCACATAGTTTTTTCCATTCTTGTGGCCTCATTAGATTAACTTTTTCCTTTATAAAATAATTACAAGCTTATATCCCATTAATGTTTTTGCTACTTACATATTTTTTACGGAGGCCAAGCCATTTCAATAAATGGCTCAGCAAACTAAAAAAAATAAAAAAAATAATAAAATGCAACGAAACAGTTTTCCTCCGACTGTATTCTGAAGTATGTCAGCGCGCCAAAATTCAATATAGACGAAGCGATAGAGCAACTTGTCCTCAGACGTGCGCCGACCAATGGCGTTGCCCCGCTCTTACAGTATTACTCCCGCCCCTCTCCGTACCCCCAATAGGACCTAAAAAAGACTTCTGCGCATAGTCTTCTTTCGTGATCGTTACAATAGTTACTGTAACACAGGTCATTTCGTTTAAAATATCACAGACTTTTGCTTTAAACATAATACACTTAGGTTACAATACGTATTCCTAGCATCGTTGTTTGAATGAGGAAATACGGTAAAGGAAGACGTTTATATTGAGCGAAAGCATTTTTATTATTTACAAATGTGATGCAGTTAAAATCAATTAAATTGTGTTGAAAATTCAAAATCTCGCGCATCTGCATTGCCGTAAACATGACGTCACATTACGTTTCGTTTTACAGTGTCTGAATGTAGGTTTATTTTTTAAAGTCACTGCTTTACCCTATGATCAGTCAAAAAATTTAATGAAGTTTAATACAACATTATGTAAGTATTCTGCTATCAAGCAAAAATCACAAGCTTTACGAGATTACTTCCTGTCGACAAAAAAATAATTTATATAATGCAACTTGGCATTGGATCGTGGTCGACTCGTGAACATTGTTTTGACATATTACAGCTGTCATTTTCATTTGTCTATTTAGTTTTAGTACCTATAAAATAGTTACAAACAATTTTACAAAAACAAATTACACCACTGCACTTTCCAGCGTAAACTAGACATATTTTTGTGTTTATACAACAGTAGGTAGATGTCAACAATGTTACCAAACATTATAAGACGGACTTGCATTAGTAGAAAAAGTCTCCGCTTTTAAGGTTAGTATTGTTTTTATTCTTGATATAATAGATTTGAAAATCAGCAACGTATCATTGATATCTCGAAAACTAAAAATCTCCTCACCTTAAAATTTACACAATTATACCTTATAGTAAGGTCCTTCAATGGCTTCAACCATAAGAATTTCAACGCCCAACTCTGCGGCCCACATAGTACAGTTTAGCCTAAACCTCTGCTGATTCAGTACGTTGCACCACTTGTAGGTTGTTTTGAGTCCCGAAAGTTGAAGGCTGGAATCGTTAATAATTTCACAGCAAACTAACCAGAAATTCTATTGTTCAGTAAGGTAACAAATAAATATCCACTGATATTCAAACAGTGTCATCTATCCCCAAATCAAGCATCTAGTCTGTAACAAGAGATAGACAAAGTATGCTTTTGTACTTAATATTGAACATAGAACACATCCAGACCAATAGAAACAGACACATTCATTCATCCACACAAATGTTTGTACTGCCTAAGTATAGATCCCAGAAGCCTTGTGTAGTAGCCAACATCCCAACCATTACACTAAATGAGTTGTCAATTGATGGAGCCCAGAGTATTATTTTCTGAAGCTTTTTTATCAAAAGAGCATATTTTCTTTACAGTTTAGTTCGTCACAAAGCAGCTTATGAAGGCGATGGTAAAACAACAGTAAGAGTCCTAAACCAAGACCCAGATATGGGCCTTATGATTGATTCTTATGCCAATGTAAGTAAATGTATGCGTTTTAAGAATATAATTATGTAAGGCTGTGGATTTCTCTTTTTACATGTGATTTAGATCTTGAAGAATATAAGCTGTTACTCACATAGCTGCATTGTTTTACCTGAGATAAATATCACAAACCTACTTTCCCTATGTGCTTTTCCCATGGGATTGAGGAGTTGTAGGTTCAATTATGCAGCAATCGAAATGCTGAATGCACAAGACCATTGAAGTAGTTCTATAAATAAAATTTAAATGTTATAGCCTAAAGAATTAATTTGTTTTTGACTTACATTGACATAATCACACAAATTCTGTTAATTCTATTTCAGTATGGGTTCAGACTTAACAATGGCATCACAGTGCTTGGTCCAATGGCTATATTTCCACGGTGAGTGTTTTAACTTTCATTTTAAGTTTATTTAAGTAAGACAAAATATATTATGTAAACGGGCAGACTCGCCAATTATATAAATCACTATATCACATGTAATACTCGCACTGCTATGATATGAGAATTGAGATTTAGGTATACAAACAACTTGGTACAGTACCTCTCCAAGTTAAATTTTCCAATGGATTGCTTCTCTTCAATCTATTTTGGATATTGATTGCCCTCGTTTTGTGCTAGATATCCTGGTCCTCCGTTTTCCTCATCCAGTCTCCATTTAAGAACACAACTGCTCTCTCTAATAGACATCTGTTCTGTCGATACTGATGGCCCAGTACCAATTGGGTGATGTATGTCAGTAACTTTGTCTCTCATGAACACAATTATTTTTTTATTTTATCCCTAACAGCATACCTAGTTTGCTTGCATGATCTCTTGCTTTTGACTAAAATTGAACTTGTTTCTTGAAGGGTCCATTCAATTCAAATAGCGTTTATTTCTGAACTTACATCTTGAAACATTACATGTAATGAAGGTTCCATTATCATATTATATTACAGTATAGTGTTGTCGTGGCAAGTGCGTGGTGCCAATGAGGTAACCGAGGAGTCACTGAGACTATTTAAGCTGCTGGAGCCGAAGATTGACTTGCTGGTGAGTTAAGTAAGTTCTTCTTCTCTTAACCCTAGCAATCCATTGCTGGAAATGTCCCCAATTCTGCACCAGATATCCCAGTCCTCCGCTTTACTCATACAGCCTTCACCACCATCCTTTCCCAAGATAGGATTCTATTTAATGTCATTATTATTATTATATTTTTAATGTTATTAAAAATCAAACAAGTTTATTCATACAAGTTTGTGCCTGCAGATTTACTTGGGTTCAATTTTGAATAACACATTAACTTTTCGTAAAAGAAGATAACAGAAGTATGGTGTTAATTAGTCAAAAAGTAGCCTATGTCACTCTCCATCCTTTTAACTATCTTCACCTAAAAATTCACGGTTTTGCCGTGAGAGACGACAAACAGACACACTTTCACATATATCGTATTGCGTTGGTATGGATAACATTGTTGCAAATGCAAATTTACAAATTCATCCTTCATACTAGAGTTTTTTTTCTCTTTTGTGTTTAAGATTATGGGCCTAGAAGCAAACGACAGAGCTCTAATGGGCCCCGTGTTTCGGGCGGCGAAAGCCAATAAGCTTAATGTGGAAATACTGCCGACTGAGCACGCGTGTTCTACCTTCAACTTTCTCAACGCTGAGGGCAGGTATGATTTTCATGATGATGTGAGTTGGTAACCTATTTGGTGTAATGTTTAGATTGTGTTTGTTGTGTTATACATAATTATTGAAAAAACTTTATAGAAGATTATTATCAAATAAAGTTTTATTACCTACTAGCTGTGCCCCGCGGTGTCGCCTGTCGTCGTCGCCTTTTATCCAGGTGTCAGCTAACTATTAAAATTGCTTTTCAAGGGGCTGGGGAGTTTTAAATGCACGCCGCGCGGTACCTCATTACTTTATTTTCCCAAAAAAAATATTTAAAGTAAAAGTAGCCTAAGTTTTCTCTATCAGCTACTTGCCAATAAAGTCAAAATCGGTCCAGGCATTTTAGAGATTATGGAACAAGCAGACTAAAATTTTTAAAAGTCAGTTTGTGTTGTGCTCTGTATATAGATTCATGTGCATGTAGTAAGAAATTGATATTTCAATATTACAAACAAGAGACTCCAATTTTATTTATATGTAATAGATAAATAAAACTAGCAAAGTATTTTTTTTACTAAAACAATGCAGCCCTAGCCTAATTTAGCACTTATAAATGTTTCTTCTTTAAAGACCTAAAATTAAATTTTGTGAGGACTCTAATCTGTAGGGTGTTCCTATAAGGGTGTTTAGTCGTAGCGCGTGCGCGTAGCGAATTCCGGCGGACTAGTACGGGCGTGCGCGAATAGGCTCTGGCGCAGACTGCCACTCACGCGCGGCAGGAGATCGTACGATACGGCGGGTCCGCGCGGGAGGTGCGGTAAACGGGTGGTGCTCAGACACAGGGTTGCCATAATTTATATTTTTTGTTAACTTATAAAAAACTAACATCGAAAAGTAGTCTTTGGAAATTCCATAAGAGTAAGTAATATGTATTATTTTCCTTAGATGCGTGGCAGCAGCGCTCATACCGCCAACGATTGTGAACATGAATGATGACGACATGCTGCGAGCTGGCTTGCATTACCAGAATCTCTATGAACAGAAGGAATAGTACTTTAAACGCATTATATCCAGTTGCCCTAACGAATCCTGATATGGTAAAAAAGTATTTGAAACCAACAAAGTCTTAATTTAAAATGCACTTTTGATTTTAAAATATTTTTATAGCAGTTAAGAAAAATTGCAATCATATCTTTCGGACACTGTTGCTATTTAAATATCAATCAATAAACCAATAAGCCTATATCGTCCCACTAGATTTCATAGGCCTTTCCACATAGCATGGCACATATATTCAATTAAAAGGTGAAAGTAATAGTTGGTAAAAATTAAGTGTTGAAGTTAGCCAATTGTAAATATTAGATAGTATTTATTGAATAAAAGAATTGAAGAGTTACCATTTATTTATTTACAAAAATACCATTTGTTTTGAACGAATTTAATTAGTTTTAAAACTTGCCCTAAAAGAGTTAGTATGGGACTTCCTCAAACACAAGCCTGTAACACAACTTTATGCTATTTACTAGTATAGATACTAATTAGGAATCTGTTTAAATGGTTCCATATAACACGGGGAAAGGGGAGGAGTGGCATATTGGGGACTGTAAAAATAAAAAATATCTGGGTCAACATTTTTAGCAGTTTTTTGGGAAGTTACCCGAAACCCGCCTGAAAAGAAAAATTGATCAGACTTGAGTTTTCAAGGCCAAATATAAAAGTTATATACAAGCTATTTGTCCGACGCTACTTACGGGTTAAAGGCTAGTAATATTATTAAATAGGACACACTTATTCTTATTTATGTAAATTTATTAACAATACTAAACTATTTATACAACTGGCAACATGACAAACAAAAATAAATTATTCATTACAATTTAGTAGTTCTCTTGATTTACACCAAAGCTCTTGCTGCAGACGCTATGCAGTAACCACGTACAAAGTACCTGAAAATATTTAAAATCTCAATTTTATAGGTACTCTTCTAAGCGTATTGATGGCAAATACATAAAACGTAATTTCAAGAGAAAACTTTGTTCCAAAGTAAAACTAACAAACAAATCTCCTTATAATCCTCCACTACCCCTAGACCTCAAGCCAATTTCGACTTAACTTTGAGAACAGGATCAATAGATTTAATAATATTTTTTTTGGGAAATTGGAGCTTTTGTTCCCAAGAGACGTTGTGTTTTGGATGAGGGCAGGGTAGCTAGTGAAATTACCGGTATAAGAGACATAACATCTGTTGTCTCGGGTGTCGGGCGCGGTATTGATGGAGAGAAGTAACTATCAGTTGTTGGTCTCCATCAACGTCGCTTTCTCATAGTCAGGCGTATCATTTACCATCAGATGAGCGTCCCGACCGTTCTTTACACTTTCTAACATAGAAAAGACGATTTTTCCTATAAATGAACATTACACCCACAATTACGTCGACCATGTACAATTTATTATATGTTATGTATTACATTTTTTTTGTAAATACATACATATTATACATAGAAAACACCCAGACCATTACAAACAGACATGTTCATGCACACAAATGTTTGTACTGCCCGGGGATCGAACCCGGAACCCTTGGTGTTGCAGTTGAACTCTCAACCGCAACACCAAATAGGTCGTCAGTTATTATATATAGTAGGTTATTTAACTTTCCTTACATTACCGTTCACAAGAAGTTGGCGCCGACCCCAAAGTGTAGTCCAGGCGTGGGCGTGTCGTGGGAAAGCGCCTTCAGTGGCACGCAGTAGTTTAGCTCTAATCTCGCCACGCGTCCCAGACGGACACATACACCCGCGCCCACTGACACGCGCACTTGCGTTAATGCTTCCACGTTGGAGATATTCTCTTCTGTTACAAAACATCATCAGCTCATTAAACGTCCCCACCGAGGGGCACGAGCCTACCCGTATAGGGTGTACAGGCCTTAGTCGTCCACGCGGGCGGGTTGGACGACTTCACGCACAACCTTTGAATTTCTTCGCAAGCGTGCACAGGTTTCCTCACGATGATTTCCTTCGTTAGAGCGTCGGATAACGTATATATAATTTCTAAAATACCTACATCATAAGCCTACGTATCTGAAATTATTTCTCTCCTCAACCTATCGCAGTCCACTGCTGGACATAAGTCAACCCCAGTTTGCGCCAGATATCCCGGTCGTATTCGACAAGTAATGGAACGTATTTTCCTTCTGCTGACATTTTTTAGTTAATGTATATTTATAGTAAAGCAATTGATATAGTATTAAAGGCTTTTGACAAACCTAAGTAGCTATACAGCCATAAATACATCTCTTTTTCTAGGTTTCGCACATTGTGTACTTGAATTACTACAACTTTTACCCTTTATCAAGCATAACAAATCTGTTAATTCCATTGGAATAAGAACACTTTATAAGGATAAGAATACATCATTTTAATACCTATGATTACGTAATAAAGTATTCTTATTCTTAGGCAAGGCAGTGGTTTGTACAAATATTGTATTGTACGTTATGGATTTCACCCTTTCCTTTTTTTAAATAAATTTCAAAATATGGTGTCGAATTTAACAAAACTCTATCATCATCATCTCATTACACGTCCTCAGCGAGGACCACGAGCCTACCCGTAAAGGATGTATAGGCAATAGTCAACCACTCGGGCTCAGTGCGCATTGGCCGCAATATGGCCCTATAATGGGTTAAAACCCACGTATCCACTGACCAGGTTTTGCCAAACAGCCCATGTTGAGGAACGCGTGGCTCCGGAACAGAGACGCGATACCGCTGCGGTAGTTCACGAACGGCAGCGGACCGTAGAAATGCACACCGCTCGCCCAATACATCTGAAAAACACTTTTTTATTTATTTATTTAGGAAAGCCAACAAAACAAATACCATACAATTATAAACTTAAATGTATAAAAAATGACTGTAGTATTAAAATGATTGTAGTAGTTAAAGGCCGTGGCACGGCATGCACAACTAAATATTGACACAGAAACGCCTATAAAATCATTAAATTACACTATTCTACTCATTACTGCAAAGAAGACTTAAAAAAAAAAAATAAATAAATTAATATTTTATGAGCGTCGGTGGCTCAGTGGTGTGAACTATTTGCCTTCCGATCGGAGGGGCGTAGGTTCAAATCCCGCCACGTACCAATGTGATTTCGAATTTTCGAAAAATATATATCCGACGCTCTTATGGTGAAGGAAAACATCGTAAGGAAACCTGCGCACGCCTGCGAAGAGATTCGAAGGTTGAGTGTGAAGTCGTCCAATCCGCACTGGGCCCGCGTGGACGACTAAGGCCTAATCAACGTTTACGTGATTAGGCCTTAGTCGTGGGACGTTTAAATGAGCTGATGATGATGATGAATATTTTTAACTGCCACTGTCGGATATATCCAACAAAAACAATTGATTTTCTATTGTGTCTGGAATCCTGGCGGTTAAAAGATTAAGAATACATCTTCATCAGCCTATAACAGCTCACAGCAGGGCACAGGCCTTCCCGCCCAGTATAGCCATGGGGAGATTGGCTCATAACCCATCACGCGGGCGCAGTGGATTGATGAGAGATAACGACAACTATAGTCATGTTGTAGCCGGGTCCGACGGCTAAACGTCCCTTCCGAAACACGGAATCATCATTTATTTTCGGACAATCAGATGTCAATTTTAATTAATATATAAATACAATATAACAAACCTTTCCTCCAGTGGCTTGTCCATCGCAGTGTGGTCCGACCCCCCTCTGTCGGAAGCCACGTACAGTAGTGGGTCCCCCGAGGAAGAAATGATCCGGTATCTCCGTGCCGAACACATCGTGTAACACCCCCGCCGCGCCGGTCACTTGCAACACCTGAAATAATAATAAATATCCACTAACATTCATACAATGCCATCTAGCCCCAAACTAAGCATTAGCGTTGTTTAGTTCCCATACTACAGGCTTCACGCTTAACTTGGGGCTAGATGGCGCTGTGGAAATGTCAGTGGATATTTATATAATTATTAGCCTGTAATATGGATACTTAACAACGGATAAACATACTTGTATCTTTTTTTTGGAAATATATAATACACATAGAAACACCCAGACCAATACAAACTGATATGTTCATGCACACGAATTTTGTACTGCCCGGGGATCGAACCCGGAACCCTTGGTGTTGCAGTCGACGTTTCAACCGCAACACCAAATGGGTCACCAACATTACAAATATCCACTGCCATTCACACAACGCCATCTAGCCCAAAACTAAGCATAAGCCTGTAATATGGTTACTAAAAAACCGATAAACATACTTGTATCCTTTGTTTTGTAAATACATGCCAAAACAGTGAAGCGCTTTTTTACAAGTATTAAAATTCATTTTACATTTATATACCTTATACGAGAGCAGTTAAACAGATAAACATTGGATGTGCTTTTTTGGAATAAATAATTTTTATTATATATGCGAATAGGGCAGTTATATGTACGGATTTTTACCATGTGAATTTTATTTATTTAAGTCGCCAAAGCTTGAGGAAGCGGTGTCTCTTGTTACAGGCAATTTTATGCTTGAAAGTCTATAATAAGAAATTATTTGTAAACCAATAATTTTTTTTTAACTCACCATAGCTTCAGCCAATGGCAAGTTGGCCTGCGCCTGTAGCTCGGTCTTGAGATGCGCGACGCCCCCGCCCAGGCCGGCCAGCTCTGACGAGAACTGAACCCACGTCCCCGACGTAGGGAACACCGGCTCGTCGCGGTGGTCCACCGACACTATGTGCCTCAACACCGATTTCATTTGCGGACCTGATTCAATTACATAGTCTATATAAATATATAACTCAAGTTGAACGACTGACTGAATAGCAGACTTAATGACTGAATGACCGACTGACTGAATGACTCACTGCCATAGTGATTAATCAACGCACAGCCCAAACCACTGGACGGATCATGCTGGAATTTGGCATGCAGGTAGATGGTATGACGTAGGCATCCGATAAGAAAGGATTTTGATTAATTCTACCCCCAAGTGGATAAAAGAGGGAATGAAGTTTGTATGTAACTTTGTAAATTTTAAACCGATCGGGCTATGACTGCATGCGTAAAGCTACTATGATGAAGATAACCCCTAAAAAGGGATGTTTATAAATTCCGCCCCTAATGGTACAAAATAGGCGATGTAAAATAATACTCATTTAAACGCGAGCGAAGCCGCGAGCAATTTATATATTTACTAATAAATTTATATATATCCAACAACGTCAGCGCCCACTAGTTCCAATTTAAGAAGTAAGGTGCTTGTAATTTATGGATTAAACCACGGATAAACGTAGAAATGCTATTATAGCTAGGGGGAATTTGGGCCGTTCATTAATTTGTGACGACCCATGTGGTAAAATGGTCGAGACGTTGACTGATAAAGTCGGCGGTAACGCACACACAAACAGACATGGTGTTCCGGTTGAGACGTCGGCTACTACATCAAGGGTTCCGGGTTCGATCCCCGGGCAGTACAAACATTTGTGTGCATGAACATGTCTGTTTGTAATGGTCTGGGTGATTTCTATGAATAATATGTATGTATTTACAAAAAAAAATGTATTTAAGTATGATTATCCGTTGTTTAGTACCCATAATACAGGCTTCACACTTAACGTGGGGCTAGATGGCGCTGTGTGAATGTCTGTGGATTTTTTTTATGTTCATGCACACAAATATTTGTACTGCCCGGGGATCGAACTCCAAAATGGGTCGTCAAAATTATATACAATGGACTCACCGCTGCTCTCCCGCACCTTGAAGCTGGTGGTCTTGCTCAACACCGATGTATCTCGGACCAAACCCTCCCATTGGATGTTGTGTTTCGTCTGACACATTGAAAAACGACGGTCATTAAATATTTGAATATAGAAAAGTCATAATCAGCCTTAGATAAACAATAAACTAACTGAATACACAATCTCAAAGAGTCCGCGCCAGAAGTGTGCACGTCGCGTCAGTTTGGCAGACTTTTCATTCATAATCACGTCGCTCACTACATGTCATAATGACATAGTAGTGTGCTCGTGCTTTTGATTTTGTACTCTTTCTATGACGCGTTAAGGTCAAAACTTAAATGAATAATTTTACGTTATATATATAACAATAGCTATGTGTATACGTATGTGTAGTTAGCTCGGACATTGTTTGTTGACGTTTCTTGATAGTTATTTTATTGTGATCAAAGCAATCATTCGGTAACGACCTCCTACAATGGCAATGGCTTTCCACATTTGTTTCATTTATTTATTTGATTCACAATTTTATTTCACACGAAATTAAAAAGCGTTAACAGATACAGTAGTCCAGAACTGTGTTGTAGCAATTAGTACCCACCTCTAGCAGATGAGCGTTTCAAATATTACGTTTACAAGCCTCCTTTAATTTCAATACAATCAGCTTAAATAATATTTTATATAAAGGAAAGGGAATGAGAAAAAAATATCCCACCAAAACATTCTGTAAAAAATCTAGCCAAGTCTTGATGGAGCTGCTTGATTATCTCTAAAAAGTAATGAAATCAAGACAAAGACGTGCCAAGTCTAAGGTTCCTTACTGCGATTACTTATTATTATGGTTAATGTTGTGTGACTTGGCCAAGTCACACAACAGACTTGGCTAGATTTTACAGAATTTTTGGGATTTCACTTCTATTTGTAGAAACTTGAAAGGAATATGGACGACCCATTGGGTGTAATGGTTGAAGACGTNGAGAACTTGAAAGGAATATTGGACGACCCATTGGGTGTAATGGTTGAAGACGTCGGCTACTACACCAAGGGTTCCGGGTTCGATCCCCGGGCAATACCTACAAATATTTGTGTGCATGAACATATCTGTTTGTATTGGACTAGCGCGCTCGACTTGGCGGGGGCACTACCGTGTCCCCCGATTTTTGACATCGGATGAAGGCCCACCATGTTGAATATATATTGTTTAAAGGCGGTATGTCAATCTCTTATAGTTTGGCTGGGCTCTATGTTATCTAAGCAGGGTTACCAGGTACTTCAAATCTTCGATTATCCAAGTTTTTATAGTTTTCCCTTTACGTAGCCATTAAACCCTTACTCTATACCAAATTTCAGCTCTCTGAGTTAATTGGAAGTACTAGTTCTATTTTGATGATCATGAGTGAGTGAGTGTATATCTGTCGAAAATGCGAAACTTTGCTTTCGCTTAATTTCGGAACTAAATGACTTGAAATTTTGGATTTAAAGTATGTTATTATATCTTACTATGACGAAAATTGCAGCGCTCTGGAATTCCAAAGGTTCTCAAATTGGGGCCTGAAAATGCGGCGAAATGGATCCTGTAAAGGATGGTACGGCAGTGTTTGCTTCGCCCTCGACTTGGGGGGGGGGGGGCACTGCCGTGCCCCCAGATTTAACAATTATATAATCAAATATGCATTGCTATGTCGCTGTTTTATTATTTAGCATAGCTATGGAGTTTGTCCTGTAAACAACCACACAAGCCTTATGCGGTAAGTAGATTGTAAAAAAAAATAAAATTAAAATACAACTAGTAAAATACCTTCTTTGAACACCAATAGCAAAATTAATAATACAGTTTGGATATTTGGCGCAAAATGGGGGAGACCTATGTCTATTTTCGCGATGGACTTCGATAAGTTGAAGAGAAAGAGAAAATAGGAATAAAACTCATACTAACAACTGAGGAACTCCTAAAGGCTAAATCCATCAGCAACCCTCGATCCAGCAGCCGGTATCCAGACCACGGGTACTCATGGTTTTGCTGGTACACCGTCGCTGTCACACTGGAACAATATTCCATCAGTCATCAGCCTATAAAGTCGCAATACAATATGCAGGCCTTTCTGTACAGGGATGGCCACGGCCTTATAATTAAGACGAATATTTAGGCCTTTTAGACGAATATTTTAATTGATAAAATTGATGTTATTTATATATTGATATTGTGGTTATTATTAAAATTGTCGATTAAATTAAAACTGTTTGTTATGTATAATTGTTTCATATTGAATTGTAAATTTATAATATTTTTAATATTGTACGCCCGAAAATGGCAGCCTGTTGACACTTAACTGAATTCGTAACAACAAGAACATACAGTTATATCAACAAAGAATTATCTTATCTTACCCACCGTAATCTTAATTATAAAGTCTTCAAGGCAACAGTGAATAGGCTGTCCCTAGACAGGCATGATCCATCCTCGGCCGCATCATCACTTACCATCAGGCAGTTGTGTGCACTCCATATATGCAAAAACAGTGCGTCCAGACATCCCGGAAAATCGACAACATATCAAACGATTCCTACTTATTCGCCCATTTTCCCCACCGATTTCAAACCATATGCGATCTGCTGTCATCAACAGCACTCAATTTAACAAAAATGTAAATTATTTCTTGTTTTTGTAGTACTTTGCGTACCCTACTTTTGCACGACATACAATCTTTAAATCTCTTCGCAGGCGTGCGCAGGTTTCCTCACGATGTTTTCCTTCTACTAAAGACTGACTATAGACAGTTACCGCACCCATGTATTACCCAATAGTTAGTACTCACACGGGCACTTTCGGC